>OY821519.1:94629084-94724084 GCA_963682025.1 Cordilura impudica | reverse complement strand
TCATTTTTCGTTTTTCATTTTTCGTTTTTCATTTTTTATTTTTCTTTTTAAATTTTTAATTTTTTGATTTTTAATTTTTTATTTTTAATTTTTAATTTTTAATTTTTAATTTTTAATTTTTAATTTTTAATTTTTAATTTTTAATTTTTAATTTTTAATTTTTAATTTTTAATTTTTAATTTTTAATTTTTAATTTTTAATTTTTAATTTTTAATTTTTAATTTTTAATTTTTAATTTTTAATTTTTAATTTTTAATTTTTAATTTTTAATTTTTAATTTTTAATTTTTAATTTTTAATTTTTAATTTTTAATTTTTAATTTTTAATTTTTAATTTTTAATTTTTAATTTTTAATTTTTAATTTTTAATTTTTAATTTTTAATTTTTAATTTTTAATTTTTAATTTTTAATTTTTAATTTTAAATTTTTAATTTTTAATTTTTAATTTTTAATTTTTAATTTTTAATTTTTAATTTTTAATTTTTAATTTTTAATTTTTAATTTTTAATTTTTAATTTTTAATTTTCAATTTTCAATTTTTAATTTTTCATTTGTTATTTTTCATTTTTAATTCTTTATTTTTCATTTTCATTTTTAATTTTTTGTTTTTCATTTTTAATTTAAATTTTTTTTTTAATTTTGCACCTTTCATTTTTAATTTTTAATTTTTTTTTTCATTTCTTATTTTTAATTTTTAATTTTCTAACAGGTTATCATAATATCATAATTTTTTCACCAATGCAATCGCATTTTGTCTTACATCTCACATGTTACCCCCCTGCGCATATAGATGTTTACACATCAAAAATTATGAAAATACGCCTGTTTTTGGACTTTATAACATTACCCCTCCCCTTAAGGAAAGCAGTTGGCAATTTTAGATAATTCGATTGATTGAATTTGCTACAATTTTTTTTTTTGCAGTAGTACATGACTAAAGAAGGCATGATTACAAACTACTCAAATGTCTACTTCATAAGATGCAAAAGCAAACATAATTATCTGCAAGATTATTTAACTACAACTTAGCTACAATTCTTATGATTGAATAGAAGCCATAAAGTTCATATTATTTAAAAATAATTTTATTTTTTTAATAATGCCTGGGCAAAGTTTTATATTGTATCCTTTGGAACGATACAATTTCCAAGTTTTCTTATCTCAAACTTTTAATGGGTTTGCACAATACTTTTAAGCGTTTCAATTATAAGATTGTCTAAGTTTAATTACTTTTTTTTTGGCAGAAATAAATTTAAAATATTCTTTCTTGTTGTATCTTTTAAACTATTAATTAATTGTTATCGTCTTAGTCATGCAATCTGTAGAATGAATTTATGATTTTTGTTTTTCCCAACATGTGTTGTTAGGGTGTCCAACCTTGAATTTATTAAATAATTTATTTTAAACAAAATTTTTAACTGAATTTTGAAAACTGTTTGAAAACTCATGTATTTTAACTTGAAACTAAAAATAATCGAATATTCTCAAATGGAACTAATATGAAATTTTATTTTGATTTGAAATAAATGTATTTAGCATGTCTGCTTCCTGCACAATCTCAGTCAGTTAATCGTAACGATGACAAAGAAACTGTCGGCAAAAACAATGTTGACATTCAAAGTATGCTTTTGTTGTTCCCTTAAACAAAACACTTGTTAACATATTAGATGTTGGTATTTAATGTTGGTAAAACACTCTTTGTTCCCATTATTATCACCATCGAGGCATACACATATGTACTCGTAAGTATGCAAATAAATACACGTTACGGTTCCTTTGATTATTCCCTTTGATGTTTTAAGTACCAAGAAGTACTTTAAATATAACCTCAAAAATCTAAATATGAATAAAGTCAGCTCATTGTCATGTCGTCATTCTACTACTCTCGCTCCAACTGTCAGTACTTAGGTAGAAGAAAAAGGATTTATTCAAAAGTTTGCTAAGATAATGAGCTTCGTGTTTGGTCTATACAAATGAAGACAAAAAAAAAAAATATACAAAAAATCTTCTTTAAAAAACATTACTCCCATTGTAGGACACTCTGCGAAATTATTATAAGTGAAAATGCATTAAGGTATTTAAAAAAAAAGCTTAATATCTTAACTTCAAAATAATTTACTACTGTGTTAACTGAAAAGATGTTATAAAATGTAAAATTCTTAATTCTTCTAAATCTATTGCAAGTAATTTTTCACTTATGGAAACTTTTTTCCAATCCTCCAAACAGCTGTTATAGTCAATTTACATAATGAACTTCCAAAACGTGCGGTGTTTCAAAACGATATTTTGGTCTTTTGAGTTATTGAAGAATACGGTGGTTGTGGAATGATTTGAATCGAATTTTGTGCAAAATGCAGTATGAGACTATGCATTCATTATCTTGGTGCTAAAACCAAGAATTGTCTGCTAAAAATTCTTGCCTCTTTTTGCAAATACCTTTACACAAGCTACACAAAACACACAAATAGTATTCATAATTCACCAAGATACGAGTATGACAATCTGTTGACTTGACCTTGATTTTAGAATGACTTTGTATTCATCTCCACGATATTCCCCTGAATGATTAATTGTTTCGGTATTGTAGGCGTAGATCCAAGTCTTACCTCCGGTAATGATACGTTTCGTTTCGTTCTGATCGGAATACCGGTATTGCTTCTGAGGCATTAATACAAAGCTCTTAACCAATTTTGGAACCAATAGAGATTTTGAGAGAGAAATGCTGTTGAATAATTCTTTCGAAGAGTCAACAGCAGCAGTGCCAAATTTTTCCAAGTGAAAAGTGCAAAACAATACCACATAAAGTCCTAAAAAGGCGATAATTTGAAACAAAAAGCGATAAAAAGCGCCAGTACTTGAAGTTACTTTCTGTATATGTTAATAAAAACAAATAAGCGTGAGAAATTTCGGCTGTGCCGTATCTTTACTACCCTCCACCTACGTTTTTTAGGTACTTTTTATTTAATCCTTGTTTTAATCCTTTCAGACTATTTATAAAGACAAACTCAATATTAAAGTCAATGTTGGGCACGGCTACCACTTTAAAACTGTTGCCGATACTGAAACATTAATTGCGACTACCAATTAAATTTGAAGTGAATTGTGAATGTTTTTATAAAAAACATTGATCGAGTCTCATATAGAAAGAATCAATTACTATATGAAAAGTTTTATTATTTTTCTCCTACTAGAGCAGACAACTTGTAAGTTTTCTAAGGCCCAGTTTTTGAGATGTCAGTTAAACCTAGTTTAGTTAAACCGAGAATTAATTTTTTCAGACATGTCCAAATTCATAAAGGAATTGATGAACAAATTCTGGGTTTAACTGATATCTTAAAAACTGGGTCTAAGTATTTCATAGAACACCAATGTCCAAAGTTTTATTCCTATAAGAATGTTTTGAGACCTTAAAAGTCATACGAAAAAAAATGTAAATATTTCTATATGAATTATCTAGTAATATGTTTATTTATAAACAATAGAAACCGGAAAGAAATTAAAGTCGCTTTATACAGACTAAATAATATACCCTATAAAAGCTTACCAAATTTCATCTAAATATATACCTTTAATATTAATTGGCTAGGCGATTTCTTGTGACCGATGTTTTGTTCTACCGTTTCATCCCGATTTTGACCAAACATATATTATTATTTTAGCGGTTTAGATTTACAGAATTTTTTATTTTTTCCTTTATTTTGAGTAAATTGCATTTAAAGTTGCTACCAACACATACATAAAGCTATACAATGCTATGTATGTGTTTAATAAGTTTGTTAATGTGTTTTTAATAATAATTGATTAGCATACATTTAAGGTCTTTAATGAAAAAATAAAATTTCCTAGAATTTGCACTCGAATTTCGAGGGCTGGAATCTGCTAGTTTGTATAATTGTGGCCCTCAGTTGGCGTACCAAGTTTACGTGTTCTCACACACTGACCGCCGGAGGTCTTAAACCGACTAAGATAGTGATTCAGAGTTTCGTGTAGTTTATTATCTATATATTAATAGTGAAGGTAAATTTTTAGTTCCCTTTTTAAGCAGTATGTGGGCACGGAGGAGCGTGAAAATTGGCATAGTTACAGTTCATATGGGGGAGAAGCTGAGAATGATAAAACTTATGTTTAATATCTCTTAGAAATATATTAAATTAAATAAAATATAATATTAATAATAATTCGTTACGCCCTGTTGGTGCGAATGATTTAAATTATATATCAGACGATCTGTGTTGAATTGTGGATTACTAAAATTGATTACATACCTTTATGTTCATTTAAATATTCATAAATTTTTTATATATATAGATTAAAAAACATTGGAGACAAAATTGAATGAAAAAATAATATATCCTAGAATTTGCACTCGAATTTCTAGTGCTGGGCTATACTAGTAAAGTATTATATATTTTTTTAAAGGGTATTTAAAAAATGGTATTTTTAAAAAAGGGTACTGTTTTTCTAGAAAAAATAACTTTTTGAAATAAAGGTTTCTTAAAAAAGGGGTACTTTTTTGAAAAAAGGATACTTTTCTAAAAAAAGGTTACTTTAAATAAATGTTATTTAAAAAAAAAAACGCTATTTTTATAAACAAAAACGGTACTTCAAATAAACTGATGCTTTTAAAAAAGGGTACTTCAAAAAAAAAAAAAAAAAAGGAAATTGTTAAAATAAAGATACCTTTTTAAAGAATGGTACTTTTGAGAAGTATTTTTTTGAAAACAAAAGATACTTTTTAAAGACCGTACTTGTTTATAAAATTTACTTTTTTAAGAAAAGGTTACATTAAAAAAGGGAATTTTTAAAAAAGGTCTGTTTAAAAAAAGGGTATTTTTTAAAAAAGGTTACTTGTTAAAAATGTGTACTTTAAAAAAAATTTTTTTTTTTAAAAGGTGTTCTTTTTGAACAAAGGTTACTTTTTAAAAAAGGTGCTTTTTAAAAAATTGGTACTTTTTAACAAAAGAGTGTCCTTTAAAGGGTTACTTTTTTAAAAAGTTTACTTAAAAAAGTGCTTTTTAAAAAGCGTACTTTTTTAAAATAAGCGCGTTTTTTAAATTACCTGTTTTTAATTATCTTGTACTTGTTTTTGAAAAACTGTTATTTTTAAAAAGGGAAATTTTTAAAAACTGTGCTTCTGTTTAAAAATGTACTTTTTTTTAAGAAAAGGTGCTTTCTTAAGAAATGGTACTTTTTCAAAAAAGTACTTTTTTTTGAAAAAGATACCTTTTGAGAAAAGGTACCTCTTAAGGAAAGTACTTTTTTTTAGAGATTATATTTCTTCTTTCATATTGGCGATATTCTTTATTATATCGGGATAAATATAAAAATATATATGGCAATACTTGCTTAAGCTAATGTGACACGTGTAGTACAACCATACACTCACCCTCATCAAGCAACTGCCATAACTACAATGACTACGATTATAAGAAGGATTACAACATATGTATATTAGGGTGGCCTAAATTAGAGGTGCCTCAACCCGACTGAAAATTTCAGGTGTGCTTATATGGGGAAAATATGACTTTTTTCAGATTTTACGAAAATTTCGTTCTACAGTTTTATTTTTTCGACAAGTTGTTATATGAATCCATATTATTACTAAATTATCTTTCCGAAAATCTATATAACTTTAAAATCGAATAAAAAGTCGCCAAGAAATAGCAAATGCCCCAGACCACTTTTGTGCCCAAAAAAAAACTAGGTCCAGAAATTTTACGGCATTTTTTTCAACTTTAAGAACTTAATTAAAGCCAACATTTTTCTCGTCACTATACCTAGGAGCACTCAAACATGAAGTATTATTTTATTACCACGTTTTTAAGCTATTGCGAAATTAGACCAAAGATGGAAGATATTTATGATAAAATTTTGAAAACTCCATTTTGAAGTTTTAAAAAATTTTCTTAAACAATACATCAAAAAATGGATATAGCTAGCACTTTAAACTTTTGTTAAATATATGTTAGAGATTAACTGTGTGAATTTTTAGGTAAATTCATCTGCTAAAATTTTTTGGCAAAGATTTTATTTTATTTCTACAACTTTGTTTCCGACACAAAAGAGATATTCCGTACGGGTACCGAGTTATAACCATGTTAAAATATACAAAAAGTGATAAAAATCCACCTTGAACAAAAAAATTCGTATGGCCATTAAATTATAATGGCAGCCAACTTGACAAAACGAATGATGCAGAAGTTCTTATTTTGCAATTGTCAGAATTGAGTCCCAAAAACATGTGTTGTACTGTGTTATTAAGGTCCACCCTAATGTATACATGTCTTAAGAAAAACAACAAAGACATTGAACATATTTATTTTTTCGGGAGATGTGTCACATTTTTATTCATATCTCGTGAATCTCTGGACCATTTTTTTAATTTTTAATAGCAACACAATCAGGATGTTATTAAACGATATTATGCAAAAAACAAGTAAGAAAATTATAGTCGGTCTAGACCGACTATATGATACCCCATACCATGCGTTTAGAGACCCTATCTCATAGGCCCAACTAACTGGACATAGAAAATAAGCATAAACCAAATTTGAGTGGGATTTTTATTTTTATTTTTTTGGCTATAGATATGAAAAAGTTCATATCGGGTGCTATATCTATATGGGGACTAAGGCCAAAAATGGACCGATCTTGACTATGTTTGGTAAAGTCTCTTGTATTTTGCAAAAATATATACAAACAAAATTTGAGAAGAATCAGTGCAATGTTTTTGTTTTTTTAATAGATTTAAGTGAAGATCGGGAAGCAGCTCTATGTGGGGCCTATGACTAAGAGTTGTCCCATAGGGATCATTTTTGGACTACTCATTAATGGATGTAATAAACGCATACAAACCCAATTTGAGTAAGATCTATATGACAATTTGCATCTTATGGCAATTTATGTTGACTTCATAGGGGTCATTTGTATGGGGGCTAGGTCTGAACAAGGACTGATTCTCACCAATTTCAATAGCGTGCATGTTATGGCCGATAAAAGCTTATATGCCAGTTTTCATCAAAATATCTTCATATTTGCGACCTGCAGTTTGATTACAAGGTTTACATGGACACGAAGACGGACGGACATCGTTAAATCGAATCAGTTAGTGATTCTGATTTGACCGGTATAATAAACAGCAACAAACAGCAGCACAAAGTCATTATACCCAAACCACATAGTAGTATGGGGTATAAGAAGAGTCTAGCTTAGTTACTCAGGATATGATCGTCATTTCCGCACACAGACGCACAGACGGTTATCGCTACATCAACTTCTCTTATTATAAGTATCAAGAAAATATATGGTCTCCGAAATTTATTTCGATGCATTACGCACGAAATGACAAACTGGTATATAGCCTCTGCGCAGTGGTATGGAGGGTGTTGAAGTATAAAATACGTGAAAATTTTTAATTACAACTGTTTATATTTAAATAGAGACGTATCCTATCGCGCCATGGTATTGTGTTTTTATTTAATTTCTATAGCAACATTTGACGGAATTAATTAATGGGATGATTAGCACGACATTATTTTTTATTTTTTATTCATATTTAATGTTTACTAGAAATGAACGAAATTATATACTAATTACAATTACTTAGTAGAAGGCCAAAACTGTGATACATAGTGTTAGCAAAATGTTTACTGTGATATTTTTAATTTTTATTTATTATTTTTTATTTATTTATTTTTTTTTTCATTTATTCATCAGAAACTGGTAATTTACAATTTAGTAAGTAGTGCCCCAGCGTCCATTGTACATTATTGAGGCTAGTTGGCAAACTTACTTTTAATTATATACAACAGGTATTAAGAATATAGAAAAATTAATGACACAAGAAAAAAAAAAATAATATAAATATTATATATGTACATATCGCACCTTAAATACAAAAGAGTCGAACTCAAAATTTTCCAAAATTTACTTTTTTCCATAAACTAATTCACAGTACACATTTCTATCTACTACAAAAATTTATTTCTCATAACTGTCTTCTTTAACAGGAAAAATGTTGTTATATCTGGGGCACAACTTGAGATTATAACACCAGTCAAATGAAAAAATTTCAGTCAGAGAGTCATAACTTTAAATTATATTTTATTTCCACATATACAATATAAATTAAAAAAAAAGTATAGCAAAACTTTCCTCAAAATGGACATTTTTCATAATGAAACAAAATTTTTTTAAATAATACAATCATTTTTACATAAACAGTTTTTTGCCTCTCCTGAAAATTTTAAAATTTTGAGTTGTGACTGTTTTGTATTTAAGGTGCGATATATGAACTCGTATGCACAATGAGAATCTCATTTCTTGTGAATAGAATTTAGTTAAGGAAGAAACATTTCTAGCATTTCAAGTAAATATTCCTTCAGTTTCCATTTAAAAGCTGATATTCTTTCAATACTTTTTAAATGTTGAGGGAGGTTATTGTATTCCAAACTCCCCATGGTGGAATACATGCTTTGTAGTTTCCAATCTACACCTTATAATTCGCAGATTCATGTTGTTCCTTGTATTAAATACAGTTTGATTTCTTGCAAATGTAATAGTGTGATGACCAATATTATGCAATGATTTATAAACATGTAGCAAAAGTTGCGTTTTATATAATCCATATATCGGAGGTATAGTGAAAAATATATCTTTTGAAAGCAATAATGTCGAATATGATAATGGTAGATTAAATACAGATTTTAGTGCTGTATTTTGCGCTCCTTGTAATGACAGTTCGACCTCGAGCTCGACTATTTATTCATTAAATTGTAATTTAGAAAGGTCGAAAGATTACAACATATTAATTAGTTCATAATTAATTTTTTTTTTTTGTCATATATTATTTGTAAATAATTTAAATGACAATAAATCAATGCCTGGTAAATAAGAAACTTCGTTTTTTTATTGAATTTATTTATAAATTTATTAATTAAACCAATAACAGATGAAATTTTTGATTTTATGTGCTGTATGTGAATATTCCATGACAAATTATTTTGCAGTTATACACCGAGATACTTCGTTGAAGACGTTTCAACTACTTCGTTTCCATCAATAAAAAGATTTGATTTCCAATTATATATGGCCTTAATTTCAACAATTTAGTTTTTCCAGCATTTAAGATAACTTTATTTATTCTAACGAACACGGATATTAATACTGTATCACGTTTCATATGGGCCTTTGAAGCTGTTTCATGTTTATAGGGATCAAATATACATATGTCATCAGCATATGAACACAAATTTCGAAATAAACAAAAATTCATTATATCGTTGAAGCAGTAACGGCCCCAAAACACTTCCTTGTGGTACTCCATATCCGCCATGACCATATTACTTTCACAATTATATATTTCAACAAATTGCTTTCGATTTGTCAAGAAATTTTTTATCAAAGCTAACGACGCTCTGTTAACACCATAATATGCCAATTTTTGCAATAAGATTTCAAAATCTACTAGATCAAAGGCTTTCGAAAAATCATAAAACATACCAGCCGCGCCTTTAAAACCATTATCCAATCCTTGGCAAATATTGTTTATACCATTTACTACAGCTTCCTCTGTGCCACATCCTTTTTTGAATACATATTGTCATCTATAGTTGTTATCGTCTAAATAAGAAGAAAGCTGTTTATGTAACACTTTCTCAAAAATTGTATCAATTATTGGAAGCAGAGCAATAGGGCGAAACTTTTCCAACTCCGTATCATGGGTCTCCTTTGCTATTGGTATAATTATGATTAACCCTCCGATGAGTGACAGTTCTGAACTTCACGGCCGTGCGAAAAGGTCCTTTTTTGTAAATCATGTTTTTTCATATAAAAATTTTTTTTTTTGATTTTTTTTTTGTTTTTATTGTTTATAACTAAATTCTACATACAAAAATAATTTTTTCAATTTTTTTAATTTTTTTTTTTTTTTGCTTGAATTTTCTTAAGACAATTATAAAAAAGTTTAAAAATTATTGTTGTTGAGCGTGTACTTCTTGTCCCCCGCCCTGTGCGCAAGTGTTGCAGCGATGTAAAAGTGTGCTATGTTCTCCGCAAACACCGCAGCCGAAGCAGTATGACCACGTTTTCCGCTGCCGCCCGTACTCAGAACGGCAAAGGCGACATGACGGTCTACTTGACCTAGCCACAAACGACGGTGCATTGCCTTCCATCGGTCTTGGTAATACCTGAAATGAAAAGAAAAATAAAAAACAAATAAATATATATTCTATTCTTGAATTTGAAGATGTTTTTCTTACCCTGACATCGAATGCTTCCATCCCATTGCGTATCCTTGGATATGAGGTTATATGGTTGTTCAGGGCACGTTCTTCGATATTTGGTGTGGCCAATTGTTTCGTTAGCAGTAACAAGAACGACCGCCGTCTGTCACTCCTTTTTATAGGCTTCATTTCGTTGTAAATCGTAAACGCAGCCAATGCAGCGACGTCCAGCATATTATAAAACATGGCCAACGGCCATCGTTGTGTTGCTCTTTTGCAGCTGTAAGTGCCTAGCATTTGATCCATGGTATCAACGCCGCATTTGTTGGCGTTGTAATCTAATATGGCATAGGGCTTCCGCTTCTCGGTTTGCTCGTCAACGAGGCAGGTGTAGTGCATTGTGGAGAGCACGTTCACCACTTTATTTTTTTTTCGGCACGTATGAGCATAACGCTATATCCCCTTCGTTGAACCCAAATAATGTACTATTGATGGTGCGCTTCGGGTTCTTCTTGAAGTCCTGTGGAATGAATGTTTTGTTGTAGCGCACTGTACCAACATATGCGGTCTTTCTCCTCAACAAAATACGCGTCAAGGCAAGAGTGTTAAAGAAATTATCCGCGTATATAGTACGGCCAGCATTTAAATATTTTTCCACAAGATCCAGCACTACGTTCTGCCCTTGGTTTATCTCCCGTTGTTGGTTTGGCAGTTTTCCAGATTATATCATTCCCTTCACAGGATAATAACTCTGTGAGTCGCATAACCACCATACTTTCAAACCATACTTAGCTGGCTTTGACGGAATGTATTGTGTGAAGCGGGTCCGGCCTCTGTAAGGGAACAACTGCTCATCAACTGTTAGTGCTTCATGAGGAGTGTAAGCTGCTGCCAAGTTATGTTGCAACATTTGCCAAATATCGTCAATAGCCGCAGTTTTGCTGTTGATGAGTCGCTCTTGTCGAGTATTTCCATTGTCGAATCGAATAAATTGCTTTATACACATGAAGCGATCGTACGACAACGCAGCTTTGTATATTGGGCAACGCGTCGCGCCCCATTATTCCATAGCTGGTTCATGGTTTGATCTTGTGAGTCCAGCATACAAAAAAATAGCTACAAAGGCGTCAGACTCTTTCACTGTCACTGGCTTCCACTCCTTTTCCTTCGTGGGATTCGCCAAATTCCATGCAGCTGTAACCTCCCTGCCTTTACGATTTGTTTCACGTAGCACTAAGTGTATTATTTCCTCTGTCATGATTGAACGCATTATTGTATAGGGGTCGTGTATATTTCCTGTTGGTCCTGGTTTTTTTCTTGTGAAGTCGACCACGTTATGATTACGACTGCGTGATGTTGGTGGTGCTTTTTTACTCCATTGGGTGCCATCTTTACCAATATAGTAACTTTCATTCGTTTGCTGGTCATCATTTTCTTCCTATTCATCATCGTCGTCTCAGCATCTTCATTTAGCTCGACGTATCCTTCAGTTTCGTCATCTGACTCTTCAGCAGGTTGGTATGTGCGATCTTCATCATCCTCAACTTCATAATTATCAATTGCAGCAATATCAATTTCTTCATCCATTTCTTCGTCCATAAAATCAGCAAATCTACTATCAGCTGCACGCCTTTCATCCGCAGTCATTTGCTGGTAACGTGTACTACGGCGTACAACAATTTCAGCAACGTCCAAATTAATTGCATCTGCCATATTTATATTTTTGTTTCTATCACACACGATTTTACTCTTCGCTGTCTAAACTTTGTCTGATTTGGTTTACGAAACTACAACTTCTTTTATACTCTTTCGTACGTCTACCTAAACTCAAAGACATTAGGGATGATAAAAACAAAAAATTCGAAGAAAAAATTCTAAGAACAAAAATACTAAGAACAAAAAATTCGAAGAACAAAATACTAAGAACAAAAAATTCTAAGAACTGGTTTATTGCTAGTAGTATAAAATTTGAATATTGTGCCATTCCTTGAAAGCAATAAAGTTCATGTCTTCGAATTTTTCTTAGAATTTTTTGTTTTTATCATCATCCCTAATGTCTTTGAGTTTAGGTCTTTGTGTTCACAACAAGTAAATTATGTGTTGAAACAATAAAAAACAATAAAGAACATGCATTTATTAGTGAAATTCAGTACAAGGTCCATACGGACCTATTCACACGTCCACTATTCTCACTAAAACCTCAATAACTCCTAAAGTAATGATCCGATCGGCTTGATTTTTTTTTCAAAAGATGCGCAACAAAATACTCTTGGAATACAGAGTAACTTTGGGGGGTGGGTGGTGTTGTAGTGGCCCCCATCGGAGAGTTAAAATTTTTGATTAAAAATTTTTGATAAGTACGGACATATAAAATCTTTGCACTCAAAAATCATTTTTGGTGAAATTTAATCATAACCTCAGCTTTTCGATAATTTCAGTTTAGATATAGTATAAGCAATTTATAAATGAGATCAAATGTTTGCCGACATGGATTCAATGTTCTCAGTCCATTACATGTATCACCAGGTAAATATTCAATTTGCTGTTTTAAAGTTGTTGCTATTTGAAGAAAGTAATTATTAAAATATTTGAGTTTTCCTGATTATTTCTGACAAGTTCTACATCAATATTTTTTATATTTATTTCTTTTTGAAGGTTTCTACCACATTTTCATTTAAAAATTTCCAGCATTTCTTTGGATCCTGTTGGATACTCATATTATTTAAATGGTTGTAATAATAATTATTCATGCATTTGCAATTATTTATTAAATTAATTATGTGTCTTATGTCGTGTTATATGTACTGTGTAAAATATTTTATATATTATTTTTAAAAATTAAGTGCAAAATTTAACAAAAAATTATTTATTTAATATAAAATATAATACGCGAAGAGGCTGAAAAAATACCAGCGAAACGTTGAATGATGAAAATTAGATAAATGTTTTTTATGTAAAATTGAAAAGTACACGACCTTAAAAGCCTAATTAGAGAATACTAAAATACAGAAACTTAAATGTACTAAAGAATTTATAAAAAAAAAAATCATTTTACTGAACATTTCTTCGATTTCCGCGTTTGTGTATAGAAAAGTGGATATATTTATAACGAAACTTAATATATGTACGAGTTCGGATCAATAAGTCCGTGACTTTTCGAACTTCCCTCGTAGTTATATGGAATGCAACACTGCTCCCATCAAGTACCACCTGTCAATAGACTTCTTCAAATTTTTGAGCAAGTTCCGTCATTTACTTTGCGTTTAACAGCTGTTAAAAAAAAATACAACCTCGTTGTTTTTTTTTTTATGGAAAAAAGTGAATTTCGAGTGCTCATTAAACATTATTTTTTGGAAAAAAAAACCGTCAATCATACTAAGGAGAAGTTTGATAAATACTATGAGGACTCTGCACCATCGATTTCAATGGTTAAAAAGTGGTTTACTGACTTTCGTTGTGGTCGCACTAATACAAATGACGCTGAACGTTCTGGACGGCCAATTGAGGTCAATGCCATAAGCATTTCATATGGCAGTGTGATTTCGAATTTAAATTATCAGTTGGGTTTAAGAAAGCTGTCTGCAAGATGGGTGCCGCCTTTGCTCTCAATTGACCATAAACTTAATCGTTGTCTCAATGACAAAATTCCATGAATTGGGCTACGAATTGGTACCTCATCCGCCATATTCTCCGGATTTAGCCCCCAGTGATTATTTCCTATTTCCAAACCTAAGAAATGGCTCGGTCGAAAGAGATTTAGCTCCAACGATGAAATTATTGATCAAAAATGCCTATTTTATGAACTTCGAAAAATCGTCTTTTTTGGAAGGGATACAAAAATTGGGGAATCGTTGGACTAAGTGTATTGAGCTAAAAGGAGATTATGTTGAAAAATATTTTTTTTTTTTTGCAAAAAAAGCTGTGTTTCATTCTAAAAGTCACGGACTTATTGATACGCCCACGTACTCTTCATATTCTTTTTTACCTTTTAAAATTTATTTTATAAAACTTATAACAACATCATATTTTTTGGAAGAAATCAACCAGCGCTTTTTTGTAGTGAAAATAAGAGACTTTTTGAACTCTATTAACTTTTTTTTTATTGTCTGGTTCTTGAATATTGTTGTAAAAATATACCTTTTCAAAACTATAATATAAACAGCCACAGATTTAATCTCATCCTTCATATGTAAATATCCTGGTTGTAATTTTTAACTTTTTATACATCTGATAAAATTGCGGCCAACCAAAAACGTTACACAAATATTCTTAGTTCAAATATATAAAAATTTATTAAGCATTTTGTTTAACTGCTGTAATTAAAAGACGCTAAAAGCAATGAAAAATGAAAACGGAAAAAGCCAATGTAGCGTGTTTTTTTTATAAAAGGTTATATCTACAGCAAAACATGAGTCTTAAAGTAGTAGAAGTACAAACATTGTTAAATGGGCCATCAAAAAGCGCTAAATTTAGAGTGGAAAGCGCTAAGTTGTTATCACTGGTCAACAGTATCAGCAGGATCTCTAATTGTCAATTTTTTTTTATCACTTGCATTTTCTGTTTTGATAAAGCCTCTTCACCCAAGGTCTTCTGCAACATCCTGGACAGCAAAAAATTCAATCCACAAACAAAATTTAATGGAATTTCTTTGTTCAACAAACTCAGATATTGTTAAAATCGTTAAATTCGCTTTTAGTTGTTTACAAAAATCAGCGTCACTCTGGAGACAATGAAGATATTGTCATGAAATTTGCACAAAAACAGAGTGCGAAAATACTTAAATTCAAATTCGAATCTTTGATACCCTCCACCCGTGCTCTAAACACAATATTGTAACCAAGTGTATCAACATTAAGAAATAAAAAGGTAGATTTCACAGTACAATGTCTAGATTTTTGCAGTGATGTTGAAAACTAATAGGATAACAAAGCTCTTAGGTATTTTCATGTTTTTTTTTTTTTTTTTTTTTTTTTTTTTTTTTTTTTGGATTGAAAGCAATTATTAAATGCAGAAAAATTAAATTTTTGTAAGAGTAACATTATAATATCGACAAACATTTGTTCACATCTTCTAACCAAAAAAAAAAAAAACAATACTCCAATAAAAATGTGTCTGAATTGTTGGCACATATTTACATGCACATGTTCTGTTACATGTAACCACAAAATAGTGGAATATTTTTAGTTTTCTTTTATTAATTTTTATGTACGTCATTCCCCGACTATTGGGCCTAGAGGCTCAAATTCAGTACCAACTTCTTCCAAATAATGACTAACACTATTATGCAAAGTTACCCGGTAAACTGACGGAAAATGCTACATGGACTCGAGTTGTTATAAGGGCCAGGAAAATATATACCTTCTGGGGTCGCTAAGAAATTTTTCCATGAGTTGCAAACGGAATAACAAACTCTAGATAGTGTTGTGAGGGGTATATACAGGGTTCAGAAAAAAACTCCCACTGAATAAAAAACTCGTACATATATGTAAACAAACATAACTTAGACCAACACACACATATATTTATTTTCATATCAATTATGTTTGTTTTTAAATTTTCTTTGCCAAACACAATCATGACTTGTGTTCGTTTTAATATTTCGTTATTGACACGAACATTTTTCTATCACTTACTTTTTGTTTCGATCACACATAAACCACACAGATTTGAGTGTTTCTTTATTTGAAGTTCGTACAATAAACAGGTTCAAGTTCAGTTATATTTTAAGTCGTGTTCTGGCTCGTGTACTGCGAAAAATTGAAACATCAATTCGCGATCTGATACACCCCGATAAAAACGACGACAATTGTTTCAACCAAATTTATTAACATTTTATTGACCCTTTTTTATGACTTACGTTGCAAATTGTTTACAATTGTCAAATATTTTAAAATTTTATTGCCCATTTTTTTTTGTGATTTAAGTTGAAATTATTTACAATTGTTTTTATTGACTGGTTTTTATGTTAATAAAATATGGTAATAAAATAATTAAGACACAAAAACTGCACACTGCACTTAAATCTTTCTTGCAGGTTTCAATCAGACATGTAAATTTTTTCGTTTCGCTATTAAAAGTTGCGTATTTTTTATAGCAAAACTTATTTCTGTTATTGCTTTCCAATTTTTTTAATTTTCACAAAATATTTGCAATTTACACAATAACACAGTACACTTATAGATCACGATCTAATGAAAACTGAACCACTTTTAATGAATAAATGACGCACGCACTCGCTATTTATTGCAAAATCAATCAGATCGCGAATTGGTGTTTCAATTTTTCGCAGTACACGAGCCAGAACACGAATTTAAAATATAACTGAACTCAAACCTGTTTATTGTACATGTTATATTTTTTCTTAGTACACGAGCCAGAACACGACTTAAAATATAACTGAACTCGAACCTGTTTATTGTACATGTTCTGTTTTTTCTTAGTACACGAGCCACAACACGACTTAAAATATAACTGAACTCGAATCTGTTTATTGTACATGTTCTGTTTTTTTTTTCAGTACACGTACCAGAACACGAACTTCAAATAAAGCAACACTCCAATATGTGTGGTTTATGTGTGATCGAAACAAAAAGTACGTGAAACAAAAATGTTCGTGTAAATAACGAAGTATTAAAACGAACACAGTCATGATTGTGTTGGGCACTGTAGAAAATTTAAAAACGCACATAATTGATATGAAAATAAAGATATGTGTTGGCTGCTTTTGAACAGAACATTGTGTGTTTAATGTGTGTATTTTCTGAACCTTGCTTTTTCATTTGGGCAGAGAATTCTAAATTATGTGAAAAAGGCGTCTTCCAAAAATCTTAGATTAGCTTAATTCTAGTATTTTACGTTTTGCGTTGTAAATGAATTAAATGTTTATTCATTCTGCAATGCGACCAGATAATTCTGTTTTGCTGCCCTTCGGTAGATCTGTAGTTAAGTACAGTATTTATGAACTTTATTATCTCTCGCCGATAGTGCTTTGTATACATACGTCTTTCCTAAATCCGGGTCCAGCATGCTAGGAAGTCCCTTATGGATTGTGGTATCTATAATATTAATAGACGAGGCGGTTTCTTGTGACCGATGTAAATTGCACAGTTTTACCCCGATTTTGACAAACAATTTATCATTTGAAAGGTATTTCTTTTTAGCTGTTACCCAGATCGTTTAAAGTTGCTACTAACACATACATAAAATTATACAATGCTATATATGTGTTTATTAAATTTGTTAATGTGTTTGCGTTAATGTGTTGAGTTTGTTTTCTTCATTAAAAATTGAGTTGAATTATGAAGCATACCTTTAGGGTCTTTATTAAATGAAAAAATAAATTTGCTTAAATTTGCAGTCGAACTACGAGTGCTGGAATCTGCTAGTTAGATTAAATCATTTAAGCTTTAGAGCAATATGAGATAAATAATTTTTAAGTATACGTTTTTTTTAGCTTCAGTACTCCTTCAATTTTTTCTTTGATCTATTTACAGTAGGCAACAAAAAAATATTGTAACGTTAGACATGCGATTTAAAGGGCCCCTGAATATTGAGATAAACAAAGATTATTTAAAACCTGTAATGGTGTTCATGAAACTTTGAGTATCACTTAGCTTCAGAATGTTTGAGAGCTACGAAGGAATATCTGTAATTGAATTGGCAATTGAGAGAAGGTTATGAAATTTTTGTTTATAATCATCAACTCTTTTCAAAAGTCCTTTAATCTGGAGCTACATATCTTAAAATATTTGTCAATCATCTATCTTAGGATGGCTTAGTACATTCTGTTGGTCAAGAAAATTCACTAATCTGGGCGAAAAAAATTTAATCAAGACAAAATTTTTAATATTCTGGGAACAATTCAAAATCAATATGCTTGAAGGAGGTATGAAGAAGTTAGTTGTTGAGTTCTCCTCACGACGTATTTTAGTTAAGAAAATGGAGAATTTGCTATTTTTTAATTTGCGCTAAAAAATTTATTTAAAAAAAAATACAGAGTTGTATCTTCTGACATTAATATGAAGTAAAAGCTGTATGGTATGGAAATTGATTCTTAACCACACTGCTCGTGGGCTTGATTTTAGGTGAGTATGTTAAAGCGCATAACCAAAAAGTGCAAGTACGAGCTTATGTGAGATAGACGCAGGTTCAAACCTCACATCTGCTGCAACTAGAACGATTTCTTATAATTAAAAATGATTAAAAATACAGTGTAGTAATGTATTCCATTTATGGTGAACACTTTCATCATACCCCTGATTGCGTATCACGAAAAATGTAAACATATCGACAATTAGTTTTAAACAAGGTTCAGAAAATACACACATGAAACACACAATATTCTGTTCTAAAGCAGCCAACACATATTTTTGTTTATTTTCATATCAATTATGTGTGTTTCTAAATTTTGTACGGTGCCAAACACAATCATGACTGTGTTTCGTTTTAATATTTCTTTATGTACACGAATATTTTTCTGTTACGTATTTTTTGTTTCGAACACACATAATTCATACAAATTCGAGTGTAGCCTTATTTTTAGTTCGTTTTCTTGCACGTGTACTGCTAAAAAAACAGAACATGTTCTTCAACGCGTACATCTAAAAATTAAAACGTTATCCACTCGCGATCGAAAAAAAAAAACGAAATTAAGTCATAAACAACATATAAAATTTCTCTGTTTTCTATTTTATTACTGTCTTTTTTATATTTTTTTTTTTATTTTTTTATTATCGTTTTATTTTTATTTTTTTATAACTGCTAATGAATTATTTTAGATTTTTTTAATTAAATTTGGTTGAATTGTATTCGTTATGTTTCAGATTTTTCCGATCGCGAGTGGTTAATGTTTTAAGAACATGTTCTGTTTTTTTTTAGCAGTACACGTGCAAGAAAACGAACTTAAAATAAAGCCACACTCGAATCTGTGTGGTTTATGTGTGTTCGAAACAAAAAATAGCTGGTAGAAAAATGTTCGTGTAGATAACGAAATATTAACACGAAACACAGTCATGATTGTGTTGGGCACCGTACAAAATTTAGAAACACACATAATTGATATGAAAATAAAAATATGTGTTTGTTGGTCTGAGCTATGTTTGTTTACATATATGTAGGAGTTTTTGTGTTTTTATCTGAACTCTGGTTTTAAAGAACTCATATATTTTTGTAATCTACTTAATACAAATATTTTTGATTGTAATTGGTTTTCTGTTTTGAAATGGTTTACAAATTTGAATTTGTATTGTTTATTGTTCAACAATGGTTTCAGCTCAATTGCAAACAAAACTTAATCATACTATTGTTATGGTTGGGAAATTCTTTTAAAACATAAATATATAATGATTTGATGAACTTAACAAAATTTCTTAATTATTTGATTTGCTGGCAAACGCATTATATGCCCTGATGTTTATTTCAGTTGGTGTACGAGTACTAAATAAATATGTATGCACAAATGTGTTTTGTTTAGGAACATGTTTATTTTATTTTATAATTGTGATAAGCTGTTGTCTCAAAAGTTTTTCTTTCACACATTATTTTTTCATTTTTTTTTGTCTCTAACACTTTGATTCAATGTTACTTACATGTAGCAGTTTCCCCCACATCCCTATTAGATTTACGTTTTATACCAATGAAATGTTTTTGTTTGTTTTTATACACATATTTGTTTATTTATGTTTTTGTTGTTGTTGTATTTTTACAAAGAACTGTTCTGGTCAGGTCCTTGAAAAACACAGTTTGTGATTCAAGAGAATAAAATGCCATTTTTTTTTTGTCAGCGCTGCAAATTTTTAATGAGTAGTCGGGAAGATAAAACAAAGTGACCCTCATAAGTATATTCTAAGTTTATCGATTGCACCTCGTACTTCAGGCGAGGATTTGTTATTAAATCTTACTCAGTTATTTATTTAAGGATATGCTCGTTCAGTCAGAAAACTCAGAAAACTTTTTTATAATCATTCTTTGGAATTATATTTGCACCAGCGTTTACATAGAACATGTTCTCATATATGTATATATATATATAGGGTGGCGCACCAATTGCGCTAAAATAATAAATTCATATTACCTTTTTTTAATCAATGTATTTAATTTTTTTATTTTTTGTATAGAAAATTATATGTAAATTAAGTAATTAATTCTTTTTGAAGATGATAGATCGTAAATGACCTCCATGCTCATCCACTGATGTGCGACAACTGATCAGAAAATTATTAATTGCCGCCTGAAAGGCTGAAGTCGGGATTGCCTCAATTATTGTTAAATGGACGGCTTCAATTCAGTCAAATTCCTTGGTTTCGTTTTGAGCACCTCTTGCTGACATAACCACATAAAAAATGCTGCTGCATGCAGGTCAGGTGGCATTACGGACCAACGGAAAGTGGAGTTTCTGGATATTAATTTGTTTGGGAATTTTCATTGGAGTTCTGTCATAACCGGTCTAGCTATGTGTGCAGTTGCTCCATCTTGGTGGAACCAAATGCTGTTTAAACGGATAATTCTTTGGCATAGTTCTGGATAAAAACAAATCCTTCAACATCTTAAAATAACGGTCGTCATTGACAATCAGCGCTACACCGTTTTCTTTAAAGTTTTGTGGCCTAACAATACACCTTGATGAAACTGCGCACCACACAGTGACTCGTTCTGGGAGCAGTTCCCTGTCATGGAGTATTGGATTAGATTCAATCCATATACGGCAATTTTTCTTGTTTACATTGCCGTTTAGATCAAAATGAGCGTCATCAGACATAAACAAGCAATTTATCACGCTGTTGTATTCTTCGGCCATTTAAACAATATTTTGACAAAATTCCAGGCGAATATGCAAATACAGAGGGTTTAACTTGCTTGTAATTTGGACTTTGTACGGAAACAAACTGACCGTCTTCTAATTCACATTTGCGCCGATTAGTTTCGAGTCGAAGCGCTTAGATTTGTCTGAATTGACGATGCTGCAGCCGCGATTGTGTCTTGGGGACCTCGATGGCACAGTCTTCGTGCGATGTTTCCAGATTCGGCAAACATGTTTACCAGCCTTATAATGGTCGTTCTACTCGAGGAAGTGCCGCCAAACTCCCGCCTAAATTCCCTTTGGACGGAAATGAAAGACTGTAAAGCATGGTACCGCTGCACTATCCAAATCCTCTTTTCGGTATCAAGTCGATTACTCACACAGAACAATGTACCACTTATGTGTCCAAAACTTAGAGTCCAGTCCAGTGACTTCCAATAATGTCTAAGTAATTAACAAAGGAGTGAGTCACATTTCATAAATATCTGAAATCTTATCATAAAATATGTGCATATCAAATGTTGGGAAGAAATGAATTGTTCTTCGAGTTTAGGAACCCTGGATATAAAATTAGGGTTATTAAAATTCTAATATAGTATTAGTTGTTGTGCGCGGTATTTTTAGTTTGGAAGTTATCACTATGATAAAACAAGTAGGCCAGTTATAGGCGGTATTGCTCAACCATATAATACCCTATATCATGAGTTTCGGAAAAGTTATCAAGAGAAACTTGTACATCAAATCTGCTATCAGAATCGTTAAGTTTGCTGTTTTTGCTGGAATATGTTTAGAGAATAGTTGCAAATACGAGGTGAGTTGTTGTACTTCCCTCGTAATTACAATTAAAAACTAACACTGCGCCGTCTATTACTTATTTGCTTCTTGCAACCTATTATTCTATAAGAATTCTTACATTCCATAAAGAATTACGGGAAAAAATGGAAAGATGTGAATTTCGATTTCTCATACATGCGAAATGCTTGGAAACTACTATGGGGACTTTGCAACATCAACTTCAATGGGATACGAATTGCTAGCTCATCCGCAATATTTTACGATTTTAGTTGCCGGTGACTATTTTATATTTTCAAACCTAAAGACGGAAAGAGATTTACATGGTCGTCATTGCTTACGGTAGCGCACAGTAAGTGTCATTAATATTCGGTATAATTGGTTGGAGAATCTTGGGACAAGGAGCTATTCTTGAATCAAACGCGACGTGCTTTGGATCGTTATCTTGATAGAATTTGAACGAATCCAAAACACCCAGCTTATATGCACTTGCTTTCAAATTTTAACGCAGCATATTCAAATATGATTGTTCATAATTCCGTCGATAAATACAAATTTTCCACCTCCATTAGCTCCCATAAAACCTCCCCACCATGACGTGTCCATTTCCATGTTTGACAGTTGGTCTTACATTTTGTGGTTGTAACTGCTCGTTTGGTTTTCGTGATACCATTACACGTCCAGCGGATCCAAATACATTGTATATGCTTCCATACGAAAAAATAACATCATCCTGCCAAGTTTCCTGCTTAAGAAGGTACTCCTTAGCAAAACTTAAAAGATTGCGTAAATTAATGCCATTCAAGCCTTTTGCCCTTATGGTTCTTCGGATGGTAGACTATTTTTAAACTCTTTCTTTTAACTCGTACTCTCTGTCTGTCTGTCTGTCTGTCCATATCTAATTGATATGAAACTTGGTCCATAGTCTTGTTGTGACTACAGATTAATTTTGTGGTAGTCACGCAAAGTCACGCTCAGTCACGGACTGTTCTAAATGTCATTTCCCCTCATCCGATCGATTTGAAACTTGGTCCATACACTTGCTGTGAAAAAAAAAAAAATAAAATTGACAAAGTCACGTACAGTCACGGAGAGATTTAAAATCAAGCTGAAACTTGGCCGATGTACTTGCTGTAAAGAAAGATTAACTTCGACATGGTTACGCACAGTCATGCATAGTCACGCAAGTCACGGAGTGATTTAAAACACATTTCCCCTTATCCGATCAATCTGAAACTTTGTCGATAGACTTGCTGTGAATAAAGATTAACTTTGACATAATCAGGCACAGTCATGCATAGTCACGCACAGTCACGGAGAGATTTAAACCCAATTCCCCTCATTTGATCAATCTGGAACTTTGTCCATAGACTTGTTGTGACCAACGATTTATTTTGAAATAATCAAGTCACGCACAGTCCCGGAGAGACTCAAAACTCATATCCATAAGGAAAGAAAGAGTTTTCATAAAAACTTTGTTTTTATGGGTTAGATTATTTAAACTCTATCTTTTAACTTATACTCTCTGTCTGTCTGTCTGTCGTCGGTCAACCCCATTCCCCCTTGTCCAATTGATCTGCAACTTGGCCAATAGTCTTGTTGTGACTACAGATTAATTTTGGGGTAGTCACGCACAGGTACGGAGTGATCCAAATGATATTTCCCCTCAGCGCATCAATCTGAAACTTGGTCCATACACTTGCTGTGAAAAAAATATTAACTTTGACTTAGTCACTCACAGTCACGCATGGTCACGCACAGTCACGGAGAGATTTAAAACGGATTTCCCCTTATCCAATCAAGCTGAAACTTGGTCGATAAACTTGCTGTAAAAAATGTTAATTTTTGGCATAGTCACGTACAGTCACGCGTAGTCACGCACAGTCACGGAGTGATTCAATCCCCGTTTCCCCTCATCCGATCGATCTGAAACTTTGGCCATAGACTTGTTATGACCAAAGATTAATTTTAAAATAGTCACGCACAGTCACGGAGAGATTCAGAACTCATATGCATAAGGCAATAAAGAGTTTTAATAAAAGATTTGTTTTTGTGGGTTAGATTATTAGTACACTTAAACGCGGGTTGGCTTCAATTTTCCGAACAATAGAATTTTCTTCGCGCTCGCTGTGTTTCTTAGGATTGCCTGTCTGCTTCATGAAGTGTATTCTTCCCTCAGGTTTATTCCTTCGGACTATGTCTCCAACTGCATTTGCCTTCATATTAAGAATTTCAGAATTTTTTTTGTAGGTTTTCCCTTTTTCGTAGTGAAAAATAGCAATTTTTGTCTGTCTGATAGATGTATTTTTACCTTTGCGCCCCATTTTTTTCTATTGCAACAAAATTGTTTTTTTTTTTCTTACAAAATAAGAAAATTATTATCTAGTTTTATTAATTTGCATTCTTATTTTGCCATGTAGTTACTTTAATTGCTTGTTTTTTCTTATTACTTTCTAAAATAACGGAAACCCGAATATTAATAACGCGTGTTAAATAGGGTTTACATACTTTTATCGATACATCGCGGTAGCAGGGATAACACCGAGCCATTTATTTATATCTTATTAAACACTTACACTCTAAATATTTTTTTAGCTTTTCCTTTGTTTCGACAATTATGTATTTCTCGCTAATACCAATTTTTTATATCGGTATATTAAAAAGCCGATTACAATGAAATTGACTGTATATTAAATGCTATATGAAAACTTAGCAGCCAAAAAGATATTTTAATTTTTTTAATTTAATTAATTTTTATTAATGAAAATCCTAATGTAACAAGATTTAAAATCTTATAAAACAAGTATTAAAAATCAATTAAGAAAAAGTTTAAAAAGTTCTTTCTTAAATGATGTTGTATTTGATATTTTGTGAAGTTGATTATTTAAAGTATGTAACGAGTTCCAAAGACGTATGCCATTTACAAAAAAGTGTCTTTCTGATATTAGTCCATTGTACAATATTGGTACAAGACATTTATTACGGTTAGATCTTGTAAATAGTAATCGCTCGAAAAGGTAAACGGGTTCTTTAGTGAAAATAATTTTATGAACCATAAGTAAAGTTCTAAATTTAAGATAGTCTTCAAATGAAATGCCATAAATTTTATTTAGAAAAGCGGAGATACTATCATATTTGCGTAAACCGTAAACATATCTAACTACACTTTTAAAGACGCGTGTAAGTTTACCCATGTCTGCACTATCGCAACCTGACAACAATTCACAACCATATAAAAGCGTAGGTAAGATAAACGATTTTGCAAGAACAAATCTAATTTTCTGCGGTGTGAAGTACTGAGAAGACCAAAGACTACGGAGAATACTATAAACTTTTCCAGAATTTTTGTTAATTTGATCATTCCACGTTAGGGTATTATTAAAAATCATTCCAAGGTTTTTAGCGTTCGCAACGTAGGCGATATCCACTCCATTAATACTAACTTTCGGAAGACAAGTGGTATCATATGTCTTTTTAAAAATAACAAGGCACTGAGATTTTTTCGGATTTAAGGTAAGACAATTCAACCTAGCCCATTCAAATACGTGGTTCAGTTCAGTATTCAGGTTCTGTACATAATTTTCCACATCTCGTACGTTACATGATGTATATAACTGAACGTCATCAGCGTACATGTGCATTTGGCATGAATTAATTACGCGTGGTAGATCATTTATGTAAATAGAAAACAAAAGAGGGCCAAGTATAGACCCCTGCGGAACACCCCTACTTAAAGATGCAGAGGTAGACGACTTGTCTTTAGAGACAACTACTTGCTCTCTATTCCGAAGGTAAGAGCTAATCAATTTAGAGGAGGTTTCAGAATAACCAAAAATATGTTTAAGCTTTTTAACAAGAATATCATGGTCCACTGAGTCAAAAGCTTTAGAGTGGTCCAATAAAGTCAAAAAAGCAATATTACCACTGTCAACGATATAACGAAGATCTTCCGATACATCAATTAAAGTAGTGATACACCCTCTTTTCCTGCGAAAACCAGATTGCTTAGATGATAAAAGATTATTATTGGATATATGTTCATTCATTTGTTTGCTCATAATTTTTTCAAAAACTTTCGAAAGAAAAGGAAGTACGGAAATTGGCCTGTATTCTTTATTAGATTTCGGCAAGGGAATTACTTTTGCCCATTTCCACAAATCCGGGAAAATAGATTTTGTAAAAATAGTGTTAAAAATATGAGTGATATAGGGTAAAACCTGTGGTAAAATAGCTTTAATAAATATTGAAAAGCTTCCAGAACATCCTCCTGGTTAACGCAGGAAAAACTAAATAAAAAATCCAGATTGCAATCTGGAAGATTTGCATAAGAGTCAGAACGAAGAGGAGTTGAGTCATTTGAAGTAAATTGTCTATTCAATTCATTTAGTTCAAAAGTGGAAAGATTTACCGATTCACTTTCATCTTTATAACCAATTTTCTTTATCTCTTTCCACATATTTTTAGTATCCATAGCCTCTGAAAATACACGACTATAATAACGTTGCTTAGCTAACTTTACTTCCCTAGTAACAGATCTACGTAGTGATTTTAGTGATTTAATTTGGCTGTGTAGTTTTATATAGATATTTTCTTTTCAATTTGTGCAAGAAAATCTAAAAAAAAAATCGCGAAGATTCACAACATGTATAAACAACCCGACCAGAAAAAGAAAACACAACAAATATTCTTTATTTCACAACATAATCTCCTAGCGATATTCAATAGCTTCGATACCCTTATTATAGTAACAACTGTCTAGCTCCTTAAAATATTTATCATCCGCAGACTTCACCACCTCTTTGTTGGCCAATCTTTTACAAACGAGTCATTTTTCCATTTCTGGCGAATAGTATGCGTGATGAAGCAATTCGGACTTAATTCATGGATTTGGGATATCGATTGTCTCGATGGAGCAGATCTTTCTGTTTTCATAGATCGTTTATCCTTCTTAAATATAATCAATAAAAATTATCCCACGCGCATCTCACAAAACGAACGCCATAACCTTGCCTGTAGATGGAACTGTCTTCGCCTTCATCGGACACGATTCTCCCATTTCAGTAAACTGTTTTGACTGTTCTTTGTACCACGTGTGAGGAGTTGGACCCATATCTCATCCATGGTTACCAATCTACGCCAACACTCTGTTGAAACATCCTCACGACACTGTTGTTGTTTTATAGTGGGCAACGCAACACCCATCTTGCGACACTCATCTCCAAATTTTCGGTCAATACACGATGTATAACATTTTTTAAAATACCCATTGTTCCAATACTGTTTTTTGGATTTTCTTAACCTTTTCTTGTGCGCCTACTTCAATTGGTCGACGGCATTCGTCTTGGCAGCTCGTATGACTTCGTTTCAACTCTGCCACTCAATATTTTATAGTCGTAAACGACTACAGGGTTCCACTCAGTTTAATTCTGAAGGTAAAGTCTTCATGGAATTTTCGCACTGTTAGCAATTGTGCAACCATATCCTTTAATCTGCTGCTTACATAATTATATTTTCCAACCTATACCAAATAATCTCATTATATCGATTCCGTCTGATTCCAGCATAGTTTTTTGCAAAAATAAAATTTTCGGTTATTCAACTCAAAAATTTATTTCATTTTTTTTTTTATTAAAAGTTTAATAACTCAGTCAATTTTTATCAGATTTTGTAAACCAAAGCTTCATTTTACTCACAAATAAAAGTACTTTTATAATAAGTTCATAAATTATACGGTTCCTAAATAAAAAAAAAAAAAATGTTACATGTAAACAGCTCCAAAGTTGAAAAAATAGAGAATATTTTTAAACAAAATGAGTTTGCTGGAGGAATACGCACAGATGTTTCAATATTACTTACATATCGTGTTCATATCTTCGAAAGGCCTCAGTTTCTTGTTTCTAAATCCGCTGAGAAATTCAAAATCGGTTGATATACAACAAAGTTGTTGGCTAATAGGTGCAAAATGCCGAAAAACCGGTTTTTTTTTAACTGTAACTTTAGATTTTGAAGGTGTTTCTTAAGTTTCAAGGACTGGGTCTTGTTGTAATCGATAAGACCTATCAGAAAAAAAGGACCGCATCCCAGGTATTTTTTTCTGTCATACAGTGTAAGTTTCAGCGCTGAATATTTTGGGCTATTTTAAATATGGGGGAAAGTCAAAGATTCGTCAATTTCTGCAATAATCGTCAATTTTCCCCAAAAAGGTGAAAAAAAATACACAAAAATGCACGAAAACGCCCCCTTGTGGCTGTTAAAAATAAAAATAAGTGTGAGAGGCGGATTTCCCGACCCAAGGAACCCCCGTATACACATTTTCCATAATTTTTTTTTTTACATTTGAGTGAGTAGTATGGGAAATATCATGAAAATATATTCATCGAAACTTTGGCGGGCTCGTAAATGATTTTAGAGGTATGATTCCTTTGGCAAATATACTGGTTATGGCCCATAGTACCAGAATCGCGATGAACCCATGGATCAAAAAGATAGATTTGGACATTTAAGGGACGTTGGTAAGAGTGGTAAGTCTGAACATGCTGCGATTTGAGATACCCAAAAAAACGTACAATTGCGACCTGTATAAGATTTGCATGGACATACAGACCAGACATCTAGTTGGGCTGACATCGTTAAACCGTAAATCTGGTGCATGCATTTTTTGTAGTTGCAAATTTCACACAAATTGCTCACATTCAACCCACCCTATTACAGTTCATGAATCTTTTTGTTCTCAGTCATGTTGAATGTTAATTTGTATTTGTTTGCATTAAATGCTCATGGTGTGTTTTTGTATAAACAATATTTTTTTTTTGGTATGGTTCCTTTGGCAAATATAATTGTTATGGCTCATAGTACCAGAATCGCGATGAAGCCATGGATCAAAAAGATAGATTTGGACATTTAAGGGACATTAGTAAGAATGCTAAGTCTGAACATGCTGCGATTTGAGATACCCAAAAAACGTACAATTGCGACCTGTATAAGATTTGCATGGACATACAGACCAGACATCTAGTTGGGCTGACATCGCTAAGCCGTAAATCTGGTGCATGCATTTTTTGTAGTTGCACATTTCACACAAATTGCTCACATTCAACCCACCCTATTACAGTTCATGAATCTTTTTGTTCTCAGTCATGCTGAATGTTAATTTGTATTTGTTTGCATTAAATGCTCATGGTGTGTTTTTGTATAAACAATATTTTTTTTTTGCCTTTCATTCGAAAAACTTTCTAAATAAATACTATTAAAAACCCAACAAAAAAAAAAAAAAAAAAAAAAAAAAAACAAACCAAAAAAGAAATAATACAAAGTGCGAAACAGTTTTTCATTCTTGCGGTTGCGGCATTTTGCACTTGTACGTACGTACACATGAAAACATCCTTTGAGCCATGACTACAAAGAGAGAAAATAGTTAAGAGGAAGCAAAACAAGAGAAGAACCATCATTTGTGGTTAAATGGCCCTCATTAAATGCTATTTTGTTGTAATTTTGTTTAATTTTTGTTGTTTCTCTTCACTCTTTGATGTTTAAAGAACAACAAAAACCAAAAAAGCTTTAAGTTTCTTTCCAAGTGTTGTATGTTTTCTCATTTCTTCGTTGTTTTTGTTTTGTTTTTTTTTTTTTTTTTGGATTATTTATTGTTACAAAGCGAACTAAAAATCCGATAGATTTTAAGTTGATGATATTAATTACAAATTAAGATCTAAGTTCTTACAGAAATGTACAATGGCCTTAAACAAAATTATTGTCGTTAATGGATATTTATACTACTACTGGCAGATCCCAGCCCTCGAAATTCGAGTACAAATTGTAGGGATTTTTTTTTTTTTTTTATTTAATAAATTATTTTATGCTGATCAATTTTAGGCAATTAACAATTCGTTATTGTCGTTTTGAGTTTATATCTATATCCAAATTATTTTTCAATTCAACACATGGCTTTTTGCAAACACATTAACAAATTTAATGCACACAGACACAGCATTGCATAATTTTATTTACTACAAAAAATTTAAAAATTTAAAAATCTGTAAATCTGGTGAACAACTAAAAAGAAATATCTTACAAATGAGGGATTTTTTTTTTTTTTATTTATTTAGTAACCAACACTCAGGGGATGCCCCCTACAGATGCAGTGCATTGTGTTGATCTCAGGAAAATATGTTATGGGAAGGAGGAAAGAGGGAGTAGTGTTTGTGGATATTTGACTTAAATTTTATTAGATTACAACTGTCAGGAAAGACCTCTGCGGGGAGTTTATTCCACATACGACTAGTTCGACTGATAAACGAATTCCCTCTGAAATGCGTTGTGCGGTCAACTGGACAATAAACTACAAACGGATGTGATCTACTAGAGCTGCGGGTAGAGCGAACCGAAACTCGGGCACTTGGAATAAGTTCGCTAATTTCATAAGAACATTTCCTATGGTAGTATCTATAGAACAGTGATACACAACCCACATTCCGACGATGTTCCAATGAGTCAATAGAATTGGATACCCTACTGTCATTGATGAGCACACGGTCCAGTAGCTCCAAAATAGACTTTGATGCTCCTGCCCATATATGGGAGTTGTATTCCATTTTCGGTCAGATGTAAGTGGTATAGATTTTAAGGACATCAGAAGGAGTGAAGTAATTTATGCACCGTTTTAGAAAACCAAGACACTTGAATGCTTCTTTCGACACTTGAAAAACATGCTCGTTCCAACGAACATCACATTGAATGCTCATGCCTAGAACATCAAGATTATCCGATTCCTCAATATCTATACTACCCATATATACAGATGACACTGTTGATTCCATGGCCCTATGGGTCAACGTACAACATTGAGTCTTCAGCGCATTAAAATCAACCCTATTCGCTTTACCCCACAGGTCTTGATTGAGTGTATCATTCATTGTCCGCCTTTTGCCCCCAACTTCCAATTAAAGGAAAATGAATGACAAATGCTGCTGTCATCTGCAAAAGAGTAGATAGAGTTAAAAGTTTGACCAAGAAGGTCGTTCAGAAAGATAAGGAAAAGAGAAGGAGAAAGAACGGAACCTTGGGGTATCCCTGAATTAAGCTGAAACTCATTGGATGAGACCCCATCAATAACAACACGTATTGTTCGATCTCTGAGAAAACACGATATAAATCGAGAGAAGTCATTACCGACCCCAAATGCAATAAGCTTTGATATCAGTGCACCGTGCCACACACGATCGAATGCCTTGGAAATATCTATAGCAACCACTTTACTTTCGCCAAAATTGCGAATGGATCGACTCCAGCGCTCAGAAAGTAGAGCTAACAGGTCTCCCGTGGAACGGTTTCTACGGAAGCCATACTGACGATCATTAATAAGTGAGTTGGCCTCTAGGTAGTTCACAAGATGGAAATTGATCATGCTCTCCATCACCTTTGAGAGTGCAGAGCAGATTGCAATTGGACGGTAATTTTCAGGGTTATTAGCCACACCCATTTTAGGGATTGGTTGGACATTGGTCAAAGTCGGGGTAAAACTGATAAATTTACATAGGTCACCAGAAATCGCCTTGCCTATTAATATTACCATTATATGGTCAGGGTATAATGACTTAATAATGATGTTCGTAACTACCAGAAATATTTAACCTAGACCCATCTTTTATTATAACGATCGATTCAGAATCACTTCCTGAGTCGATTTAGCAATGTCCGTCTGTCCTTTCATCTGTCTGTCCGTCTGTCCGTCCGTCTGTGTACATGTAATTGCTGTAATTAAACTACAGGCCGGTCTATACCGACTATAATTTTATTTTTTGTTTATTGTTAAAAAATGTTTTCCGTATACTTATATTTGTTAAAAAAATAAATAAACAATATAATTATTGTGCAATGCGAAAACAAACATCATCCTAATTCAATGAATAAAACAATAAAAAAAAAAATATTCTTTTCAATAAATTTTTAAAATTTTAATGGTTTTCCCATCATCGTGTTGTTCATTCCAGCTAAAAAAAAAGAACATTTTGACATTATCGACAACTTGCTTTGAATGGTTCATTACTATTTTGCCAAAGCCTTTCATTAGTTAGTTTGTTTTCTGGACAGTGAAGCTGATTATGTTAAGTATTATCCTTAAAGTTAAGGGAGAAACTTGTTACGGATTATCTAGTGAACTTAGCTACGAGGGCGCCTAAATAAGTATTCGATTTTTACTTCGTTGTTAATTAAAAATCAACACTGCTTCCGTCAACCGCCACCTACTAATAGACTCCCACAAATTTATTTTTAGCAAGCTGCGGCATTAAGTTTGTGTTTGGGTTTGGCAGATATTCACAGCGTCCATTTCGTTAATTTTAGCAAAACTGCGAAAAAGTGAATTTTGAGTGCTTTAAAAAAAAAAATGTTTTTCAGAAAAACAGTTACTCAAACAAAGAAATAGTTTGATAAGTAATTTCTGGAACTCTGCACGATATATTTCGATGGTAGAAAGGCTCTGCTGATGTCGGGCGTTCTAGACGGCCAATTTAAGTCACTCACTCCACCCGAAAATATTGAAAATATTCACGATATGGTGTAGGCCGATCGGAGAGTGAAAACGACTTATAATATCATATGCTTCTGTTATTTTGATTTTTACGGTAGTTCTACCTTGGTGTAGAAAACTTAATTTTTTTATTATTTTTTTTTTTTTTGCAAAAATCTCTAAAACTATTAAAGTTCGGTCACCCTATTTTCTTGACTTTTTCTTTATCATGTATATGAACTGAAATGGATTACTCTTAAGTTCCAAATCATACATGGATCGTTGTTTTTCGACAACTTCAATTTGGTATGCTTGGTGTAGTTTTCTACTCGTCATTGGAAAGTTGTATGGAAATAGTACCTTGTACGCCAAGTGTAAAAAAAATAAGAAACCAAATAATTATGCACATTTTATAAGTGGTAGGCTATGGAGATTTGGTGCTGAAGTTGATGTCGGTACTGATTTCGTTGATATTGAGCGTATGTTTGTCTCAAATGACAAAAGGCTTTGGAGCGCAACAGCTATGCAAACAGCAGGACGCAATCCAACCTCTATTGTGTTGAGACTACGGTCAGGTATTACTTTCGGTCCGCTTATTTTCACAAAAATTATTTCGAAAAAACAGTTTGAGTACTTGACCAAACTTATTCGCTTCGGTGATGCAGTAAGTCGTCAACAAAACAGAAATTTGCTCCAATTCGTCATCTGTGGGATATGTGATCCGAAATGCCACCAATCTTTTCAACCCTTACGTCACTGTAGGCGAACAGCTATCTGGTTTCCATGGAGGTTGTGGATTTAGACAAAGCAAACCAGAAAGATATGGTTTGAAATTTTGGGTACTCGTATGTCTAGAAAATACAACTACAGTAGAATTCATTTATAGCGACCTCGGTTATAACGACCATCCGTTTGTAACGACGGATTTTCAAAGAAAGATTGGTTCTTCATTGCTTATACATGCGCAACCATTCGCTTAGAACGACTCCGGTTTCAACGACCATCTGCTTTTAACGACCAATTTGCGCGTCTGCTTTGGAATGAAGTTTCGGTTATAACGCCGATGTCACTTCTGCGTATTTTATTTTTTGGTTTTTCTTTCCATTTTTTGTCGCCAGCCAACACTAAATGAAGAAACATATGTATAATGTGGGGAATCACAGAATTTGTTTTCGCCTATCTCAAACTGAGTGTGGAAAAGATAAAGAAGAAATTTGCATACCAGTTTGAGTCGTGAACGCGAATGGACATATGAACATTCTTTCTTTAATTACCAGCGGTGTTAAAAAAAGTTTTTTAATTTACATAAGAAATTGTAATCCCGATCAACCAAACGCATGTAAGGCACTTTTACTTGGATAAATACTGAGTAAATATGTATGAATGTGCATATGCTTTTTCCAGAATGGACGTTAAAAAACGTAAAGTGTTCTCCGTAAAAGAGAAGGCTGAAATTTTGCTGAAACTAGAATCTGGTTCTACAAATGCAGCACTAGCGAAGGACTATTGTGTTTCGCATTCGACTATCAGTACGATATGGAAAAACCGAGACGCAATTCGTAAGTGTTTTAAATCTGAGAACATGCAAAGAAAACGTATGCGTTCTGCTCAAGATTCTGATATAGAACAAGCTCTTTTGCAATGGTTCAAGACGCAAAGAAATAAATATACTATAGTAACTACGTCCATACTTCAAATGAAGGCAGAGCAAATAGCCCAACGTCTTGGAAAAGATTACAATTGCACTGAAAGCTGGATTTAGCGTTTTCGAGAGCGCCATAATATAGTTTTGGGAACAATTTCTGGTGAGGCTTGCAGTGTCGACAAAAGTCAATGCAGCGACTGGCTAGTTTCAGTATGGCCTAAAATACGAGAGGGGTATCAAGCACAAGACATTTTTCATGTGGATGAAGCAGGGCTCTTTTATAAGCTTCCACCCAACAAAACCCTTAAATTCAAAGGTGAAAGGTGCTGTGGTGGTAAACAATCAAAGTAAAGAATAACCTTGCTGTTTGGAGGTAATATGGATGGGTCTGAAAAAAGAAAATGCTTCTCGTTGGAAAATCTAAAATGCCGCGGTGTTTCAAGCATGTAAAATCATTACCTGTAGATTATAAAGGAAATAAAAAGGCATGGATGACCTCAGAAATTTTTGAACGCATTTTGCGCGATTGGGACGGCAGTTTGAAGAAAGGTAAAAGAAAAATTTTATTGCTTGTAGATAATTGTCTAGCACATCCAAATGTTCAAAATCTGTCTTCAATAAAATTAGTTTTCCTACCACCTAATACAACGTCCGTCTTACAGCCAATGGACCAAGGGCTAGTTAGATGTTTGAAGAGCAATTATCGCAAACAACTAATGCTAAAAATTATTCGCGATACAGAAAATAACACACAAAGCACCATTACTTTGTTAGATGCTATTGACATGGTGGCCTCCGCTTGGCAAAGTGTAAAATCAACAACAATAGCTAACTCTTTCCGACATGCGGGACTACTTCCAGCCGAAAGTGCGTGCCCAGATGCAGATTTCGAAGATGAAGATGATATTCCTCTTACGTTGCTACAGGAAACATACAAAAATATGCAACAAGTAGCCAAATGTATTGATTGGGATGAGTTCGTAAATGTGGATGACAATGTCGTAACATCGGAAGAGCCTTCATTGAGAGAAATCGTGGAGAGCACAAAAGAAAATGAGGAAATTCACAGCGATAATGAACCAGATGACGATGATGAGCCAATCAAAATTCCCGCTAGGACAGAAACCTTGAGTGCGGTGCACACTTTAAAACAGTTTTTGCGATTTGGGGGTTCTGACATATCAGAGAGTTTAAATAGTTCCGTAGAAGTTATTGAAAGTAAATGAAATTCTTGTAAATAGAAAACAAACCACGATTCCAAATTATTTTCAACCTCAATAAACATGAATATACATGATAAAAAAAAAAACTTATTGTGTGCACCTTTTCGGATACAACGACGTTCGGTTATAACGACTAATATTTCCTGTCCCTTGGAGGTCGCTATAACCGAATTCTACTGTATACCTTGGGAAAGCTGCTGAAACTTTGGTCAAAAATTACTACAAAACAACTTGATCATGGTTGGAACAAGCGCTCGATTCCAATGCAAAAAGGCTCCACTTTTTCAGTGTACATTCGAACTTACCAAATATACTACACTTGTTTCCGAGGTTGGAAAAAAATTTAAATGCACAATGCTGCAGAGTACTCTTCACAACACGTCAGAAGTAGAAACTGTTTGAAGTTGACACAGTTGATAAAATGATTTCTGGATATGGGTGTAAACGAAAGACCAACAGGTGGCCGGCAAATTGTTGTATTTAGTAGTATGATTTACATATCAGCCTTGAATATTTGTTGAACATAATAAAGGGTCCGCCATCTAACTTTTTTTTTTCAATTAGTGCTTATTTCGTGAATGGTAACACTTAGCTCATGTCTGATTCGACAGATAATTAGTCTTATCCTTCCGCTGAACGAATATGGTTGTGTGTGCGCTTGAACAGCGCTGGGAAATATTGCGACATTACTTTGAAATATTGCGACATTACTTTGTGCGAAAATTGCGTACGGATTTTGGAAGAAGGGAAGCACCGTCAGCTCCGTATGTTCGTTATCTTGTGAAAAAAGTGAAAGAAACTGGCATCATCATCGATAAACCAAAGCGTGAAAGGCCAAAAACAGTGTGTACACCCGAAAATATTGCTGCTGTGGTAGAAAGTGTGCGTGAAGCGCCATCAACATCAATTCACCGTCGTTCTCAAGAATTGAACATTTCGGAGGCATCATTGAGACGAATTTTGCACAAAGACCTTGGTATGACGCCATACAAAGTCCAAGTGGTTCAGGAGTTGAAGCCAACTGACCATCCAATGCGTTTTCGCTTCGCTAAGTGGGCCTGCGATCGACTTACAGAAGATGCCGATTTTGCCAAAAAAAGAAATCATCTTTTCAGATGAAGCTCATTTTGATCTTGGCGGGTATGTAAACAAGGAAAATTGGTGCATTTGGGGCACAGAAAACCCGCACGCATACATTGAAAAGCCGATACACCCAAAACGAGTCACTGTTTGGTGCGGATTTTGCTCCAGAGGCATAGTTGGGCCATTTTTCTTCGAAAATGAGCAAGGAGTGGCCGTTACAGTAAATGGCGATCGTTATCGGGCCATGTTGAACGAATTTTTGTTCACAAAAATTGAAGAGGAGGATATTGGCAACATTTGGTTTCAACACGACGGTGCTACGTGCCACACAGCCGAAGTTACACTCGATGTTTTGCGCCCTGTTTTTGAAGATCGCATTATCAACCGCAGAGCTGATGTCGTTTGGCCACCTCGGAGCTGCGATTTGACACCGTTTGACTATTATTTGTGGGGTGCCCTCAAAGATAAGTTACGCCAACAAGCCAGAGACAATTGACGTTTTAAAGGACAATATTCGTGAAGCCATTGGTGAAATACAGCTGCACACAATCGATAATGTGCTTAAAAATTAGACCGATTGTGTAGGCCAGCCGATGCAGCTATTTGAACGAAATTATTTTCCATTATTAACCGGAAGGATTGTACTTTCAAATAAAAGAAGAAATTTGAGATAATGTTCACTAGTTTTTTTTTATAGCATTTTCAAAAAAAAAAAAAAAAAGGTTATTTGGCGGACCCTTTACAATACTTTCATATACTTTTAGAATTAACCCTAGTTAGCTAGAAAAACAAAAAATGCAAAGCATGGTTTGTTTTTGCGTGATCTGGGAGTTGCTCTTCCCCAACCGTACATGGCGCACAGAAAGCTAGGTATATGTGCTACTTCTGTGTGGTAGAATATACCTGAACTAAACTCTGCCTCGCGCGTTCCATTATTAAAAAAAGGCATATGTGTGTGCTACGTGCAAGCAAAGAACTAGAAAGCAAATTTTGACTATGAGTTAGCTTGCTGTCTTTTCGAAAGAAAAAAACATATGCATGGCTCACCAAACCCAAATTGATTGCGTTCCCTGTATAGAAAATATGTAGAACTATACTTAATTCATCATTTTATGCGTTAAGGCATACGTAAAACTGATTTTTCCATAAAAAAGTCATTTTTGATTACAAAAAAAAAAAAAACCCCCTATTTCCATACAAAAACATACAAGAAGTAGAAAACTACACAAAAGTAGGATTATGAAGCTTTTTTCAAGGTAGGAGTACGGTGAAATTATCAGTTGGATTTTAGAAAGCTATTTGAAAGAAAGATGGCAGCCGCGGTTGCTCACAATTGACCAGGGCTGAGTTTTTGGATTATTAGTCTATACAATAAATTTCTGTGAGTCAGCTGGTCGACTTATCGGGAAATTAAAGCAGAGTTGGGTTTTTTAACTATTTTGATATAAGCACCGCTATTATTTTTTACATGACTGTAACTAAACATAGCCATAGACAACCAGCCACAGGTAACAAAATACACTTAGAAATACATCTACTTAACTGTACAAACATACATACTTACACAGCCATATAAAACATTTCAGAATTTTATTTTTTTTTTCAACGATGACGAATCAACGGCAGAAAATTCTGGATATTCTTAGGTTTAAAATATATCAAGTGTATAAATATTGATTTCAAGAAATTAGTTGGTATTTTTTTATGCCTCGTATACATAAATATTGTGATATATCGTCCCACCAATGTACGCCGACATAATGGCCTAATAAATATATTTGATAACTTCATGTAGTACCGATGGCATAGAAATATAGATTTTTATCTTATGCTGCTACTTAATTTTCTACAAACAGAACGGAACAGAATGAGTCAACAAATATTTTGCTTGAAAAATAGAATCTTCTTCAAATGTGTTTGTTTACTAGAAAGAGAGTTTGTTTTGCGTCACATGTGTAAAGGAAAAACTACATAAAAATTTAATTTTGTTTTAATTTCGACAGATAAAATGGAATTATTAAAGACTAAAAGAAAAACAAAAATTGTACTGGCGGAACTTAACTTTTGAAGTATACGGGTACTTTAGTGAAACTCGTTTAATGCGAACTCATTTAAGACGCCCACATAAAATGTAATAATAAGGAAACTATTGAGTTTTGATTTATTTTTATTTGATTGAAATTATATTCGAGCTAAAAAAAATATAATTTGTATAGTTCTAGTCACTACACACAGACAAAATATTCGCTAACCGAGTTGTCTTAAAGTGGAACAACTGTATTTTCGATTGTAACAATAGAATTTAATAGCATATAATAATTTTCTATTGTAATAAAACATTTACTGTGCAGAAAACAGAGTTGTAATCGTAGTGAACCCAAATTCTGTAATCAGTATCATGGCAATTGGGTTAGCAATAAATTCGGTAGCCACAACGAATCTGTTTTTTGTCACTCTACTGCATCTCCGTTTAAAATATTTGTGCTCTTTAACTAAGCTCCGCACAGTTTGGAGGATTTGGCTTTCTGTGTACAATAACCAAGTTATTGTTCTTGTACCAATCAAATGTTTTCTTACCGTAGTTACACGATAACAAATCCGGCCAAAAATATGTTAACACATTGTGGGTTTCAGAAAATAATGATTATTTTCTGGAAACACTCCTTAACACTTTTCCTAATTTCGTTATGAATTTGTTATAAAGAATGCATACGAAAATTTTTTTTAAATTTACTTTACTAGATACTTAAAAACAACAAAACATAAATTTTTAATTCATATTATATAATGAGAACACATTAACTCTTAAAAATTACAAATAAACATTATTCTTCGATGGTTGATCTGGCGTTTATACGAATTTTTGCTTTAAACCTCTCATGATGTTTTCCCACTTTTTTTTACCGCTTCTTGTCCAAAATATAATGAGTTTTTTGTCATTGTTGGCTAATTTGGATGTTTTGCGCAATATCCACTTGACTTGTTCCCAACACTTCTCAATAGGACGAAGCTCCGGGTAATTTGGGGAATTACATTGCTTCGGGACTTAAGTACATATCGCACCTGTACCTCTTCAGTGAGTAAACTCAAAATTTACAAATTTTCAGTAGAGGCAAAAACGGCTTTTGTTAATAATTACTATAAAATTTAAAAACAGTTGTTTCGTTGTAAAGAACTGCGAATAATAAATATAAAGGGTGATTTTTGAAGAGCTATAGGAAAGTTTTCAAAAAAAAAAAAAAAAAAAAAAAAAACATAAAATTCAGAAAAATGCATGAAATCTTTATTTGAATCGATAGCACGGTCCATATAATTTAATGTTTGAAGATTATATCATGCAAATGTTGACCGTGACTGCGCCTCAAATGGTCCATCCGCTTAGTCCAAGTTTGGCATACTCTTTCCAACATTTCGGTCGTTATCTCACGAATACATGCTTCAATGTTGTCTTCCAATGCGTCAATTGAAGCGGGATTGTCTGTATAGACATGAGCTTTAACATAGCCCCACAAAAAATTGTCTAAAGGCGTTATATCGCACGATCTAGGCGGCCAATTGACCGGTCCCGAACGTGAAATAAAATGTTCACCGAACTCGCCTCTCAATAAGTCCATTGTTGCGCGTGCTGTGTGGCATGTGGCATCGTCTTGTTGAATCCACATGTCATGCAAGTCAAGCTCTTGCATTTTGGGCAAAAAAAAGTTGGATATCATCTCTCGGTAGCGCTCACCATTCACAGTTACGTTACGATTCGCATCATCTTTTAAGAAGTACGGTCCAATGATGCCACCAGCCCATAAACCGCACCAAACTGTGACTTTTTCTGGATGCATTGGCAGCTCTTCCAATGCTTCTGGCTGATATTTACTCCAAAATCTACAATTCTGCTTATTTACGTACCCATTGAGACAAAAATGAACTTCGTCGCTGAACACAATTTTTCGGTAAAAAAGTGGATCTTCGGCCAACTTTCCAAGAGCCCATTCACCAAAAATTCTACGTTGCGGTAGGTCGTTCGGCTTCAATTCTTGCACCAGCTGTATTTTGAAAGCCTTCACACCTAAATCCTTCCGCAAAATTTTCCACGTTGTTGAGTAACAGAGGCCCAATTGCTGCGAACGGCGACGAATCGATAATTGATGGTCATCATTAGCACTGGCCGATACAGCTGCGATATTTTCTTCAGTTCGCACTCTACGTAAGCGTGTTGGTGGTTTAATGTCCAACAATGTAAATTTGGTGCGAAATTTAGTCACAATAGACCGAATAGCCGCTTCAGTGGGTCGATTAAACTGACTATAAAATGGAAGAAGCGCGAGTTAAATGAAAGTCCACGAATACATTTGGTTGGAATGTTAATATGAACTGCTCTTTACTTTATTGTTTGCTATATTTTTATACAAAAATATTCTTAATCTAAAACTATAAATATTCAATAAAAAAATATGCTTATGCTATTGGTTTCTTTTATAGAACGTTTAATTGGTTGGTCATAAAACAATATTGTATTTTGTAGGAAGTAAATGACGAAAACAAAGTGAGTTTTTCATACGAAAGTTTATCGACACTTTGTTTTCGTTTTGAAACTGTAATTTTGGTGATTTGACATTTATTTTATTTTAAATGATTGAAATGAATAAACAAAATTTCAATACAAAGTTTATTAACTCTTTGTTCTAGTTTAATGACGAAAACAAAGGTATCAAGTTTCAATGAATGAAGTAAGTTTCCATATGAAAGTTTATTAACACTTTGTTTTCGTTTAAAATTATAATTCTGTTAGTTTGACATTTATTTCATTTTAAATGATGAACTGAAATAATTATTGAGTAAACAATTTTATTAATACAAAGTTTATTAACACTTTGTTCTAGTTATTAAAAATTATAATTTTAATAATATGGTATTTATTTTATTCTTGGTAATTTATTCTTATGCTAGATATAGGGTTTTCAAGTTCGATGGAATCTGTTGAGTTCAGTGTTCCATTGGACTTAACTCCTCCCTCCTTAGATTGAAAATTCTCCTGGATTTTCTTAAGAGATTTTTTGTATTTCTTATAAATTATGATTATAAAAGTTAAACATATAATTGCAATACAGATAGTTAGAAAATAATTACCAATTATTGAATTAAAATGTATTGCTTTATGATATTTCAATTCTTCTATGGTTTTTATATGTTCCACTTCATTTATAGCTATTTGATCCAAAGAAATGGTTGTTTCCATATTATTTAAATTTAAATTTGGTGATAATGCAAAACTGGTTTTATATTCTTTTTGTTTATTTTCATAAATATTGCCATCAATTTTTATTTTGCAATCATTAAATGTAAGAAGTTGATTTCCACTTAAAACTAATTTCCTGCTGTCGCAGTTACTTTCTACCTTTGCACCATTTACATTCTTTAGAAGCACCATTCCCTGTTCAACCTCTAAAATTTCTTCTTTATTATTGAGAATTTTGTAACACTTTTGCTTATTACTAAAAATACATAGGTTTGATTTTTTTAGATTGGAAATATTTTGTTCGTTATTGTAATTGTAAACAGTATTATTGATAATAACAATTTCTTGTATTCTTATATCTAATTCAAAACCTTCCTTGTTTTTAATTGGCATAATCAATGATTTTGGGACTGTAATAATATTTAGTGGTATCTTTATAAAAAATACAATTTGTTCATTCCGGTATTTAGCAACTGTTAATTGTATTTGTTGTAATTTATTGAAATCAATATTTAAATCATTAATTTCCTCTGGTGTTAGTATATTGTTAGTCATAAGATTGTGGTTAGCTGCAATAATATTATCTTGTATATGCTCAATCTGTTCGTCCAATGTTTTAATCTTTAGCACCAAATCAAGATAAAAAATGTGTGAAAAAATATCTAAGTTATTTTTGTCTATTGAATTGATTTTTGCCAGAATAATATCTCTATCCGATTCAATAGTGTGTTTTAAGTTAGTTAGTGTTTCATTGAAATGATTTGTAATTTTTATTTGTTTGTTTGCGGTTTCTATTATATTATGATTATTGTTATCTATAATTTGTAAATGATTCTGTATTGTTTCCCTATCTTCTTCGTCCATAGTTCCTGCCATCCATTTCAGACCTGATCCCAAAACATTAGCTAAACCTCTTTTACCTCTATTCAATTGTAGAGTACGAAACTTTATTATAACCCTGTTAAGCTGAGCTTGTAAGACTTGTTTATTTATGTTAGACTGCTGTATACTATTTTCAATGTGGCTAATTATTTCCTGGATTTCACTTAGATAAATGGTGTGAACTATCGTTGTATATGCTTCGACCATTGTTACATTGTCCAACTTAATTTCCGTATATCCACTGTTGCCTTCATTTATAGGTTGAATCAATAAGTTATTCATTACCGGTGATATTAGTAGGATTAGAATCGTAAGCCGTAATATCCAGTGAATCTGCAAATTTAAAGGGACGTTTGATGTTAGTTGGGTGGATATTATCTACTTTCAGTTTTCTATAACGAGGTTCGTATTTATGTCTTAAAGCTTTATAATTTTTCACATATGCTTCTGGTTTGTCACAATTAAATTGTTCCCTATTCAAATTTCTTTTTGTTATAATTTTATCCTTAAAGTCTTTTAATCGATTATATAATTTTATTTTATCTATTGTTCCTTGTATTACATCAAATGGTCTGCTCATCGTTGTTGAGTGAATGGATTTATTATACCATTCAACACATTTATACATTCGCTCTTGTACTGATAATTCTGATCGTTGAAATTCCAATGTTCTAAACTTGTCTGATATGCTACTATGTAATCTTTCGATATCTGCATTTCCTGTATGGTTGTTAGGTTTGGTGAAATGAACTGTAATATTTTCCTCTCGTAAAAAGTTCTTTACATTGATGGATGCGAATTCGTTGTCTGTAACTACTTTGTTTGGTTTACCTCTCATTGATATATAGAGTCTAATTTTCTCTACTATTGTACAGCTATTTCTGTCTTCCAAATATAACATAACTGCGTATTTTGAAAATTTGTCAATGAAAGATAAAAAACTGTGTTTCTTATTTGTATATACGTCCATATGTACTATTTCATTAACATCTTTTGGTGTTTCTGTGACATGAAATTTTGGTGTTATTGGTTTCCTATCATATTTGGATTTGTTGCAAACATTACAATTATTAACGTATTTCTGAATAAAATGTTTAAGATTGTTAAAATAAATTTTAGTTTTCAAACCACAATAATTTTCGTTAATTCCTGCATGACCTGTTTCATTTTTATGGTATTTTGCTATATATCTATACAATTCATCCTCATTCAGCATATCTTTAGCGTGATAAACACATCGGACAAATTTTATTGAGTTACCGAATATTTCAATTAGCTTTAATTGTACTTTATTGTACAAATGATCAGACAATTCGGTGTAAATACCTATCTTCAAATTTCTCTTGATAGTTATATTCCTTCTAATTATATCGGTCATTGTACCGGTTATGATATCGTTAGTGTTTAAAAAAATTTTATGTTTGCCGTCAATGATTTGAGTTTCATTAGTTTTGTTATCAGTTAGTATTATTTGCTTCTCAAATCTATTAACGACTGTGTCCAAAATAAAAAAATGATCATTCAATTCTTCCTGTTGAGAATGGATAGTTGCAGCCACACTCATTTGATCATCTGCCATGAAAACAATATCATTTGGTGCATTTATACGGCTCATAAAATCGGCTACAACGTTCTCTTTACCCTTGATGTAACTTATTTTAAAATCATACTCTCCCAACCTCAACAGCCAACGCTGGAGTCTTTGGTTTATATCTTTACCCTTGGTTTTGGATTGAAGCCAAACCAATGGTTGATGGTCCGTAAATAGTTCAAATTGCCTGCCATATAGATATGGACGGAAGTAGTTTACTGCCCAAACAATAGCCAGCAATTCTTTTTCCACAGTCGCATAATGCCTCTCGTGGTCATTCAATGTTCTACTTGCATAGGCAATTGGATGATTTTCCTGAGACAATACGGCACCTACAGCATAACCACTTGCATCAGTAGTTAATTTAAATTTTTTTGAATAATCTGGATACTTAAGTATCGGTGGGTTAATGATCAACTTTTTCAATTTTTCAAAGGAATCATGATAATTAGGATCGTTGAGATTAATTTTCGTATTCTTCTTTAGATATCTAGTTAATCCTTGTGCAACTTTTGCGTAGTCTTTAATAAATTTTCGGTAGTACCCCGTAACTCCTAAGAAAGATTTTATCTGTTTAGTTGTTTCAGGAAGCTTTAGCTTCTGAATTGCATCAATTTTATTTGGGTTAGGTCTTAGACCTTCCTCGCTCAGAACATGACCAAGGTATTCAGTTTCCTTCGCCAAAAAAACGCATTTGTCGAGCTGTATCTTCAGATTATGCTCTCGTAATTTTTGAAAAATTTTGTTGACACTCTGTACATGCTCTGTTAATGATGTACTAAAAATTAAAATGTCATCTAAATAAACAACGCAAATTTTATTAATATATTCTCTAAGTACCGAGTTCATAAGACGTTGAAAGGTTGCTGGAGCATTTTTTAATCCAAAGGGCATCCTGTTGTATTCAAAATGTCCCAAGGGAGTCGAGAAAGCTGTTTTTTTTCTATCGTTTGTATTCATGAGAATTTGGTGAAAACCCTTGGCTAAATCCAATGTTGTAAAATAAGTAGATTTTCCCAATTTATCCAATATATTTTCTATATTGGGTATTGGAAATTTGTCGTCCACCGTTATCTCGTTCAATTTTCTGTAGTCAACAACAATGCGCCACTTCTTCCTGCCCGATTGGTCCATTTTCTTTGGAACAACCCAGATAGGAGAATTATAGGCAGAGTTACTTTCCACAATTATTTTCTGTTGTAACATTTCTTGGATCTGCCTGTTAATTTCGTCTTCATGTATTTTGGGATATCTGTATATTTTAGAGTATACAGGTTTATCTGTAGTAGTAATTATGGAATGTCTTATCTCATGAGTATGAGTAAGTGAATCACCTTCATGAAACAACAAGTCGCTATTTTTACTTATGAGATCACGAAGAAACTCTTTTTCTTCGGAATTCATGTCGACTCTAAAAAGTTTTTTAATGTTCTCCTTATTGACATCTAAAAATTCCAATGCATGAATCTCGTTATAATAGCAAGGAAATGAATTTGTAAAAAAAATTTTTCTATCATTAATCTGAATATACCGTTCTTCTAAACAAATTTTTGCACCTAAAGGTTTCAATATATTATTACCAATTATTCCATCAAATCTATTATTAGTCAATTTCAACAATTTCCAAGCCATAAAATTATTATCGGAAAACTCTTCTGGGATTTCCGTGACAATTTCCTCACTTATAACTACTTTGCTTGCCAGAGTTGAGAAAGTTAATGGTTTTCTTAATTTTATACGTTCATAACTAGGAAGTGCATTACAATTTAATATTGATGTGGTTGATCCAGTATCAATCAAACATCTTATCTTGGAATTACCAATAGTTAATTGTACTATCGGTAAACCGTTTTCTTTTCGGCTGAACGAAAATTTGCTTCCTCATTCGGAACAATTTCACTCTGTTCAATATGATCTATTTCCATCGGTTCAACATTATGTCGATGTTGACCAGAATTTTGTCGCGACTGATTAGATTGTCGGAACTGTTGCGAATTTCGAATTACGTTTGAATATTGCCCTTGCCGATTATCAAAACCTTGTGTTTGTCGATTTGAATTTGGAAAGTTTTGTGTTTGGTGACAAGAAAAACCTTGTGTCCGTTGGTCTGGGAAATTCTGTCTACTCGGTCTAAAATTTGTTTGTCGAAAATTTTGCCTTTGGTGAGGTTCGGAATAATTATGGGTAGAATTTTGGTTAGTGTATTTAATATTTTGATTAGTATTTCTAAAATGTCGATTATTTTCCCTGATCATGTCGCATTCCCGTAAACAATGATATGCTTCGCGAATAGTATTAATATTTCGGCTATATATAACACTTGCCAAATGCGGAGGTATACCATTAACAAAAGTTCGAAAAATCATTGATTCGTTTATATTTGGGTTGAATTCTAATGGTTTACATGAATCTTGTTCGTATTTTGTATTCAACTTATCTAATATTATTTTTAAATTATTATATAATTGACTTACATCATTGTTTTTTGTTGATAGTGCTCTATGGTATAGTTGGGTGTAGCTTTCCCTGATGCCGAACACCTTTAATAGCTCATTTTTCACGTTCTGCCATGATTTATCGGTTAAACCTCGAATTATATTGGCTGCTTCTCCCTGTATCTTCTTAAGTATGCAGCGATGGTATATATATTCCTCCATTTCACCATCTTGAAAAATTCGTAGGAAGATTTCGACTTCCTGGATGAATGATGATATGTCATAGTCTCGATCTTTTCCAGTGAAAACATTTATTCTATCTACTTCCTTCAAAAGGATAGAAATTGGAATCGGACCCAACGATGATGTTTCTGTTGGCACTGCTGTGGGTGCTGATGTTTGTGTTGGAGCAGAAGTTAGTGTTGCTGTTGATGATGTTGATGTCATTGTGTTGAGTATATCGTTGCTTTGTAATATGTTGAAGTATGGTTTAAACTGTGGTGTTTCAGTTTTCTCCGTATCTTTAGGCATCTCCCTGGAGTTTAGACACAATTCACTGTTCCTTCACAAACTCGAACCGTAACGAAAAATAAGTTCTTTAGTCTTTTTTCTTCTTTGTTTTCAAAATGATATTCTTCGGAATATCTTAAAATTTTTCACAAATATATATATTTTTTTTTTTTAAAGGATATTCTTTAGAATATCTTCAGTATTTTAACAAATGTTATTTTTTTTCAAAAAAGGATATTCTTTGGAATATCTTCACTAATGTTTCACTTTTTTTTTTTTTTTTCTTAAAAAAAAGGATATTCTTTAGACAATTTTCACTAATGTTTCTTTGTTTTAAAAAAGGATATTCTTTAGAATATCTTCATTAATTTCTTTTAGATAGCGTCGCGACCAAATAGGGATATTCTTCAGAATATCTTTTGGATTTGTTTGCCGACTGCGCCAGTTAAATGAAAGTCCACGAATACATTTGGTTGGAATGTTAATATGAACTGCTCTTTACTTTATTGTTTGCTATATTTTTATACAAAAATATTCTTAATCTAAAACTATAAATATTCAATAAAAAAATATGCTTATGCTATTGGTTTCTTTTATAGAACGTTTAATTGGTTGGTCATAAAACAATATTGTATTTTGTAGGAAGTAAATGACGAAAACAAAGTGAGTTTTTCATACGAAAGTTTATCGACACTTTGTTTTCGTTTTGAAACTGTAATTTTGGTGATTTGACATTTATTTTATTTTAAATGATTGAAATGAATAAACAAAATTTCAATACAAAGTTTATTAACTCTTTGTTCTAGTTTAATGACGAAAACAAAGGTATCAAGTTTCAATGAATGAAGTAAGTTTCCATATGAAAGTTTATTAACACTTTGTTTTCGTTTAAAATTATAATTCTGTTAGTTTGACATTTATTTCATTTTAAATGATGAACTGAAATAATTATTGAGTAAACAATTTTATTAATACAAAGTTTATTAACACTTTGTTCTAGTTATTAAAAATTATAATTTTAATAATATGGTATTTATTTTATTCTTGGTAATTTATTCTTATGCTAGATATAGGGTTTTCAAGTTCGATGGAATCTGTTGAGTTCAGTGTTCCATTGGACTTAACTCGCGCGATGAACTTTCTTAACAGAGCACGCATTTTGATAATAAAATTCAATAACTTGCAAGCGTTGTTCGTTTGTAAGACGATTCATGGTTAAATTATAGACCAAACTGAAGATGTTTGACAATGAAACAAAACACGAAACGTGCGTCAGCTGTTTAAACCAGTGTTGCCAAAAAGATAATAGCTAAAAAATCACCCTTTACAACAGTGGTTGTTTTTCCAATTTTTTCAGTGATCATCAAAAATAACAAGTTTTGTGGGTGGAACTCAAAATATGTCTTTTTATTGGATTCTAAAGAAGCTACTCTTATAGCACAAAGAGGGTTACAACTGTATTTTTTTTTTTTTTTGCGAAAGACTAGAAAAATCGATGTAAGATTTTTACAGTGGATAGATATGACCACTGTGTATCGTTTTCTTGCAAAAAGTGAAAATTGCAAAATTTTGAGTTGACTCACTTTAGAGGTACAGGTGCGATATGTAATATTATTTGTTTTAAACCAATGTCAGATTAGCATAATGTATTGTAGTCAAATCCGGCCAGAATAATGGAGGTACTATGAGCTGTTTATTAATAGGTAATAAACGTTTATGCAATCATTCTTTTATGTACAAGTAAGCGTGTAAAGATCCACGTAGTTAGGACGAATGGTTTTGTGTATAACCTGCAACAGTATATGGCCGGCCATATACTAAAATTTTTTTTAGAAAATTTGTCCCTATTTTTGTACTTAGCTATTTTCTTTACACCACATCTGACTTGAGCTGTATAATACTGAACACCAGAAATTTGTCACAGTTGATATATGTTTCGTCATCCATTAGAATACAGCCTTTAAAATTTCCTAATTCGGATGTTAACAACTTTCTGGCTCCGATTTTCTGTCTTTGTCACATTTCTATTTGAAAACTTAAAGGCTTTAAATGATCTCAAATAATTTTCTTTTATTATTTTGAGAACATATGTATATATCATACTTTTTTCTGCCAAAAAATCACGTTCAAATAGGTTGGGGTTTTGTTTATTCGACACCACTCTCTTTTTAGTAATTTTTTTCACAAAACCTATTTTCCGATCAGATCCAAAATTTCTGGATGTGGTCTGGGTTTGATTAAACCTTTTTATAACAATTCGCGTTGATGCCCGTGATGGGCCCACATGTCTTCCTATGGCTGCATACGAAGACGGGCTTGACTACCCAGTTCGTCACGTCTACAAGACATCTTAAACGACGGTGCAAGACTATAGTAAATCGTTGAAGACAAATTGAGAACAGTTCGAAACAAATCGTTGGCGAAATTTTCATACAAATGTCCGCGGAATCACACAAGACCAAAAGAGACACACTTTTCCTTATCTTGTCGTTGATGATTGTATGCGCGAAAAAAGCTACCCATTGTCGCCGACGACCATATAATCGACAATATGCTCCACCATGTCGTCGACGACAACGTAGATGATATAATTTACAATGTGATCGTTGACGACCATTCTGGCGATAGTGCCCTTCGTACTGTCATTGACGAGAATACAAGAGACACATTCACTCACACTATCGTCAATGAGAGGGACGCTTTCGCGCATATACTATCGTGAACGTCGGTATGGCGGACACTGTCTTCAATAAAGTAAAAACTACGCTTTTTCATTTTATAAATTTTATTTTTATTTAAATTTCACATTTATACAAAAAATTAAAAAAAAAAAAATAATAAAAAAATAAGCGACAAAAATAATGCACTCAAAATAACTTAAATAAGAATGATTATATAAAATTTTATATATAAAATTTTTAAAATTTTACATTTTTTGCCGATGAACATTTCATTGCACCAACCTGAAATTAAAAAAATGCGATTAAATGCTTTTAATAACAATCTACATTCTTTCTTCAGAGGCTCAATCTTCTTCCAACTTTGTCAAATTGCCATCCATCTCCATCGGAAATAATCTGCGTTCGAATAATCCTATATTTCAACTTTAAATTTTTTTCACTTTGATAAACACCTTATCTGCTGATTGATAATGATTTTTCTAGTTGTTTTTATTCGCCTTGTAGCCACTATTAAGTCCCATTATTATTATTTTTTTTTTTTTTTTTTTTTTGTACATGCAAAGATATAGAGGAAGTTCTTGAACAACTTGAAGACATTGTCGCTTATGCGATCAACGATACGATCATCTTGAAGACATCGTCGCTTATCATGTCACTAACGGAGTTCGACTGATGACAATTTCGCTACGATGTCGCTCATCTTGACGTCTACAGATCTATACACGACAAAACCTGATTTTGTAACGTAATTTGTCGCCAATAAAATTTTATACACGACCATATAAGTTATTTGTATGCATCTCATAGACATTGTCGCTTAACTTGTCGTTAATAAAGTTCAACGGACGACAAGTGCAAGACGTTGTCGCTCATATTGTCGTTAACGGACCTTGATACACGATAATATAGATATTTGTCGCTGAATTTGTCCTCAACGGGATGTGGTACACGACCATCTGAGCTATTTGTCTCTCAGCTGGTCGTTAACAAGAATATCCATTATATCGTCGGTATAGAAAACTTCATCGACAAATGACGTGCGTGACAATTTATAAAATGTCTTAAAGGAATCGTTAAAGACAAAATCATCTGCGATGATGATGGGTAAATAAGTGTGAAAAAAAATTTTTCTCTTAATTTCTTCGATTGCTGTCATCACGTTTAACCCTATTCGTACCTGGCAGTGACTTCAGGTCACTATTGAAATTAAAACTTGTATATTTTATAAATGTTTAGTCAGATCGATCCATATCTCCATGTATTCCTCCATTAAACAGTTTTCTTTAAAAAACTTCACATATTAATTTTTAAAAATTTTTTTTGTTGTTTTTATAAACAGTTTAGCATTTTACTGGCGTTAAGTCCCAAGCAGTGATGAAAAGTCACTTAAGCAAAATTATGAGGAAAAACCTAAAAAACTAACGGTACCGCAAATAGAAGAGAAGTACAGTCGATAAAAAAGACGCAACAGTAGAACAAATATTAATTGTACTTAGTGATTGTGGTGATTAGTTGTGTTTTGAAAGCTATTGAAAAACAAATATAAAATTTGGTTGTAAGTTAGTACCTAGTTTGTAATGATGCAATTGTGCATATTATACTCACCAAATATATTTATATTTATTTAGTTTTTATAAGAAAATGTCGAATAAAAAAAATTAAGCATTGTCGAAATTCGAAGAGCTCTTATGTGCAGTGATGATGACGCATCTGCTGATGGCTCAGATATTGATGAAAACATTGGTGAAATGGAGGACTTCCTGCCATCAGATAGTGAAGTAGACTTTTGTGAAACTGCATCAGAGTCAGACGATGAAATGAATTTATCAGATGGTGAAGAGACTCTGGATGACGCAAATACGTTTTTTGGTAAGGGCGGTACTGAATGGCGATCAGTCACATATGCTTCTGGCAAAATACTTTCCCATAAGATAATAAAAGGAACCATCGATAAGGTAATGCTACCGCCAGGCAAACACATCGAAACGGCTTTTGATGCGCTTTCATTATTCTTTAATGACAAGGTAATCAAAATAATAGTTGAATGTACAAATGCATATGTTTTGGCACAAGTCGGCGAAAAATGGAAACCCACAAACGACATAGAAATACGCGCCTATATAGGTTTGCTTGTCGATGCAGGAATTAGAAAAAATGGGGTTTCTGACTATAAAGAATTTTGGGATCCATTGTATGGAAGCTTACTATATCGTGCGTGCATGTCAAAAAATAGATTTGCTTGTATATCGCGGTATATAAGATTTGACGACAGAGCAACAAGAAGCTACCGTAGGTTGCAAGATAAGTTTGCCCCTATTCGGGACCTATGGGACGAAATAAATAAAAACCTAAAAAAAAGTTATATGCCGGGAGATAACTTGACTATAGATTAGCAGTTGCTTCCATACAGAGGCAGAGTTTCATTTCGCCAATATATACCATCCAAACCTGATAAATATGGAATGAAGATTTGGTGGATTTTTGATAGCAAGACAAGCTACCCATTGTACGGAATTCCTTACTTGGGTAAAGAAGGTGCCAAAAGACATACAAATTTGGCCCAAAATGTTGTAAAGCAACTTTGCGAGTTCTATGAAAACACGGGCAGGAATATTACTTTCGATAATTATTTTACAAGTTTTGATTTAGCACAAAATTTGCTTTCAAAGCATCTAACATGTGTGGGCACATTGCGTAAAAACAAAACATGTATCCCGTCATGTTTCTTACCGAACAAAAACAGAGAGCCTGGAAGCAATCTTTTCGGATTTACAAAAAATATCACTCTGGTGAGCTCTGTCCCAAAAAAGAATAAGGCTGTTCTTCTGCTTTCGACAATGCATCATTCTATAGAAATAGATGAAGAATCTAAGAAATCGGAGATCAATTTGTACTACAATGCAACTAAAGGTGGCGTAGATACATTTGACCAAATGTGTCATGCATTTTCCACAAAGAGGAAAACGCGCAGGTGGCCTGTTGCCCAATTCCATAATTTGATAGATGCTTGTGGTATAGCTGCTAAGATAGTATGGTTATCTTTATATCCAGATTGGAATAAAGCCAAGATACACGCCGTAAACTATTTTTGAAAAACTTGGCCCGAGAGTTAATTATGCCAAATATCCAAGTGAGAAGTTTGAAAGGGTTGTCGCGTACTAATATAGCATCGGTTGACGAGGCTTTGACTTTTTCAACCACATCGAGTAAATCAACATAACCACCGATAGACAATAAGGTTCGACGCCGATGCCATCTGTGCCCCTACAAAAAAGGAATGGCATCTTTACAATGTTGTCAATTGTGCAACAAAAATGTCTGCAACGAACATTCCAAAAAAGCTGTAGTTTGTCTTAATTGTAAGAAATAATAATCTTAGGTTAATATTAATATCGTTTTGTATCTTTCTTAAGTCTTTAATCTTGAATTGTCATTTTATAATTTAACTAATAATACTTGAAGTTTAACAATTTATCAGCATTTGTCGTTTTTTTTAATACCAGTGACTTATAGTCACTGCATGGTGCTTTACGGTACAAATTTAGCTTGGTACGAATAGGGTTAACAATCGCATTTGACTAAAAACGTGCTTGGTTTGTAGTAACAAAAATATTCAAGAATAATAAAAATAACGGGATTATGTTGTTGCTCTTACTGGAAATTAGATATTTATGTACATCCAAGGTTGTAAACATTTCTTCATAACCATTCTTTACATAATGTGCAATTATTGCACTTATTATTTGTAAAAAAATGCGGTGATAATGATTTTATGCATTATGTATTATTCGTTTCGAAGTAAAAGTAAATATCTGGTTCACATCCAATTGAATCACATTCTGAGTCGATTTCTGTGTGTCCATGTAAACTCAAATTGCCATAATATCCAAATTATAATATAGATCTCGGTCAAAGTGAGTTTGTGTATATTTACTACCTCAATTTATCAGTAGTCTTAGTCTTAGTCATAGCCCCAATATGAAACTGCGTCCCGATCTTCACTTAAGTCAATCAAAATCAAAAATATTGCACAGATTCTTCTCAAATTTGATTTGTATATGTTTTTGCAAAAAAAAATAAGTGACTTTACCACATATAGTCATGATCGCTCCAATTTTCGACCTAGTCCCCAAATAAATATAGCATCCGATATGAACTTTTACAGGTCCGAAGGCAAGAAAAAAAAAATAAAAATTCCACTCAAATTTGGTTTATGCTTATCTTCTATATCTAATTAGCTAAACCTAGGAGATATGGTCTTTAAGCACTTGGAATAGGGTATCGTATAGTCAGTCCATACCGACTATAATTTTCTTGCTTGCTTTTATCAATTATTTGGAAGTGAAGCTATGGCGCATACACGTTATGGAACCGCTTTTAAGCTTAAAATTGTTGAACTTTTTAATAGTGGCCAATCCAAATTTATATATATATCAATAGTTTCCCGATAATTAAAAATTACAAAGCTACTGGAATAGTACAGGAATCCAATACCAAAGGGCGCCCTAGAATAACTTCACATTGAACAGATTAGAAAATTGTCAAATTATTTAAGAAAAAATAACTTTTATTTTTTTCAAAGTTTTTGTTAGTGAGCTCAATATCAATGTTAGATCGAGCAGTGTGAGAAAGCAATCATTGGATATTTGTTTGAAAAGTTTCATGTCATCTAAGAAGAAGTATCTGTGTCGTTCTGGAATAACCGCGTATGTCCATTTTTGTCAGTTGTGAGTTAACGATGCCAAATATATTAATTTTTAATGCTCTTTACATGTGTTCAATTTTTTTCCTCAAAAATGTTGACCATTTCTGAGTTTTTTTCTTTAAATAACGACGTAACTTAAATGTTTATTAAATTAATTTTCAGCAATAACGACATATGTCAACCTACTTTGTTGACAAATTATGATCGCTGACAAATTATTTTCTCACAAAACGACACATAGCGACATACGTTGTTATTAATGAAAAAAAAATGCTAAATAAAACTTTATATAAAGTATTTATTGCCCATATCTGCAGCACTGTTAAATAAAAAGTTGTATAAGCTTTATATCGAGCCCATAATTTCAAATATAACGTTTTTTGGCTCCCCTGAACATTTTGATTTTATGACATACGCGGTTATTCTAGATATTTAAAAAAGAGGTTTGCCTGAATGATTTTGCAACGTGTTCGTTAATTAGGCAAATTGGGCTGTGGGTTAATGGAGAACAATTTTATTCAGCGACGAGTCTTATTTAACCTGTTAAATGCAGATAGAGTATGCCACGTTCGAAGACCGAAGGGGAAACAATTAAATCCGCGTTATTGTAGAGGAACAATAAAGTATGGGGCGGAAATGTAACGGTGTGGAACTGCTTTTCGGCGAGTGGAGTTGGTCCTTTTGCTGAAATATTAACAAAAATGGATCGCTTTGTGTATATGAACATTAAAGCCAACCTCTTGCTTAAATATGCCGAATAGGGAATGTAACTTCCATGGGTGTTTCAGCATAATAATGATCCAAACACTCGTCAAAGTTGGTCAAAGATTGGTTATCTGCTACTGGGATTCAAGTCTATAGATTGGCCAGCTGGAGATTGATCTGGTCAAGCCTAGGCCAATCTCCAGACTTTAATCACATAGTGATTCTATTCGTTGTATTGAATCGCAAGGTCCGAGCTCGCCGTTTTATTAATAAACAGGAACTGATGAATTTCTTAAAATCAGAGTTTGAGTCAATACCAACCGCAATACTATCAAATCATATAGAATTTATGCCAAAAGGAGGTCATCAAAATCATATTATTATTAACAAAAGTGTTATTTTGTAAAAATGTATTTAAAAATAATATGTGAGAATTTGATTACTTTATTAGGAGAAGTTGTTTATGATTCGTATGTCGCACAATATAGTAACTTTAATGCGATATTGTTTTAAAGAAGAAATTATTTTGAAAACACTTGAACATAATTTGGAGTATCGTGCCCATTCATCTGGCTCATTTTTACGCAATTGAACTAAGTTTATTTTATTTACAAGTACCTTCCGCATCCTGTTAGGGAGTAACATCTAGATTTTGTATAAATGTTCTTTAACAGTATAAATATTATAACTTTTATATTTCATTTTTTAAGATCTTTAATACACACCCTAATACCCAAGGAACTACAAACAATTTTTACAATATCATTTGATTGTTTTTTTTTTTTTTTTTTTGCGAAAATCGCATACGCATCATGTGTTATACCGATACTGAATGTTTTGGTTTATTATCTATCATTGCATGTGTATATTTTTTTTTTAGTATTAGAGGATTAAATAAATAGAAAAACATTAATTTAATACAACTTAAGAATTACACAGAAAATAGAACTAAAAATCTTTGCAATTCAGAGGAAGTTTGACAAGTCGCATTAGCTTATTTAAAAAAGAAGTATGTAAACGGAAGGATTTTTTGTGTTATTTTCTACAAAAATAATCGAAATGTTATGAAAACTTTAGGTTGTCTCTAACTGTATTTCGTAATTATTTTTCTCAACAAATTTGTTTTGTAATGTTTTTATAGAGCAGTGCAATCGAAAATCAAAATAAACTTAAATTTCCTCCCTTGACTGTCCCCATCTGGGGACAAAGGGTTAAGCCATTTTTTCACTTAAATTTTTATAGCAATAATCAAAAGTTAACATAAATTTTTCCTTTAATTAAACGTTTCACTATTTAAAATGATGAAAATCTGACAAGTTTTGATTAAAGTTAAAAAAAAATAACAAAAACAAAAGAAACAACACTGTAAGAGCCCAGAGAAACTAAAGTTTAGTTGAGTGCTTGTGGTCACGCAACTTTGCTTTGGCAAATGTAGTTTAAGTTAAAAGTTAACAATTATAGACATCTACAAAACTGTTCGAATAGGTGTAGAAAAAACAGAAGAAGAAGAAGAAGTCTAACATACATAAAATCTACTTAGAGAGAGGGTGGTTGTGAGGTGTTTGTAAAGAAAACAAAACCCAATGTTTCAACCACTAAGTATTCCTGATGGATTAAGGGGTTTCTTTGGCGAAGATACGGTATATTAAAGTTGATATTTGTGTGCTTTGTTGGGAAAGTTTTTGTTGCCTTAACAACCAACATAAATACTTACAAGGATATCGCTATTATTTTTATTATCATGTTGAAAAATCCACATATAAACTAACGTAAATGTACTAAGAATTTGACGTTGTGTATGTCTGTTAACTTTAACTTATATTGTGGTAACTCGCTTCGTAAGACATGCGTGTAAGCATTGATAAGTAACTAAAATTTCTGGAAAAAAACAAAAAAATTAAAAATTTATTTGGTTAAGTATTACTTTTTTATTCTTGCAGTTATTTCGTAAAAATGCATAACTACTTTGTTATTAAAGAAAAAAAATCATTTATTTACATTTCCGTTATTTAACTAGGCAGACATTACAAATTAAAACTTAAAAATTAAAAATTAGAAATTAAAATTTAGAAATTGAAATGTAAAATTTAAAAATTAAAAATTAAAAATTAAAAATTAAAATTTAAAAATTAAAAATTAAAAATTAAAAATTGAAAATTAAAAATTAAAAATTAAAAATTAAAAATTAAAAATTAAAAATTAAAAATTAAAAATTAAAAATTAAAAATTAAAAATTAAAAATTAAAAATTAAAAATTAAAAATTAAAAATTAAAAATTAAAAATTAAAAATTAAAAATTAAATATTAAAAATAAAAAATTAAAAATTAAAAATTAAAAATTAAAAATTAAAAATTGAAAATTAAAAATAAAAAATTAAAAATTAAAAACTAAAAATTAAAAATTAAAAATTAAAAATTAAAAATTAAAAATTAAAAATTAAAAATTAAAAATTAAAAATTAAAAATTAAAAATTAAAAATTAAAAATTAAAAATTAAAAATTAAAAATTAAAAATTAAAAATTAAAAATTAAAAATTAAAAATTAAAAATTAAAAATTAAAAATTAAAAATTAAAAATTAAAAATTAAAAATTAAAAATTAAAAATTAAAAATTAAAAATTAAAATTTAAAAATTAAAAATTGAAAATTAAAAATTGAAAATTAAAAATTAAAAATTAAAAATGAAAAATTAAAAATTGAAAATAAAAATTAAAAATTAAAAATTAAAAATTAAAAATTAAAAATTAAAAATTAAAAATTAAAAATTAAAAATTAAAAATTAAAAATTAAAAATTAAAAATTAAAAATTAAAAATTAAAAATTAAAAATTAAAAATTAAAAATTAAAAATTAAAAATTAAAAATTAAAAATTAAAAATTAAAAATTAAAAATTAAAAATTAAAAATTAAAAATTAAAAATTAAAAATTAAAAATTAAAAATTAAAAATTAAAAATTAAAACTTAAAAATTAAAAATTAATAATTAAAAACTAAACATTAAAAATTAAAAATTAAAAATTAAAAATTAAGAATTAAAAATTAAAAATTAAAAATTTAAAATTAAAAATTAAAAATTAAAAATTAAAAATTTAAAATTTAAAATTAAAAATTAAAAATTAAAAATTAAAAATTAAAAATTAAAAATTAAAAATTAAAAATTAAAAATTAAAAATTAAAAATTAAAAATTAAAAATTAAAAATTAAAAATTAAAAATTAAAAATTAAAAATTAAAAATTAAAAATTAAAAATTAAAACTTAAAAATTAAAAATTAAAAATTAAAAATTAAAAATTAAAAATTAAAAATTAAAAATTAAAAATTAAAAATTAAAAATTATAAATTAAAAATTAAAAATTAAAAATTAAAAATTAAAAATTAAAAATTAAAAATTAAAAATTAAAAATTAAAAATTAAAAATTAAAAATTAAAAATTAAAAATTAAAAATTAAAAATTAAAAATTAAAAATTAAAAAATAAAAATTAACAATTAAAAATTAAAAATAAAAATTAAAAATTAAAAATTAAAAATTAAAAATTAATAATTAAAAATTAAAAATTAAAAATTAAAAATTAAAAATTAAAAATTAAAGATTAAAAATGAAAAATTAAAAATTAAAAATTAATAATTAAAAATTAAAAATTAAAAATTAAAAATTAAAAATTAAAAATTAAAAATTAAAAATTAAAAATTAAAAATTAAAAATTAAAAATTAAAAATTAAAAATTAAAAATTAAAAATTAAAAATAAAAAATTAAAAATTAAATATTAAAAATTAAAAATTAAAAATTAAAAATTAAAAATTAAAAATTAAAAATTAAAAATTAAAAATTAAAAATTAAAAATTAAAAATTAAAAATTAAAAATTAAAAATTTAAAATTTAAAATTTAAAAATTAAAATTTAAAAATAAAAATTTAAAATTTAAAATTTAAAATTTAAAATTTAAAATTTAAAATTTAAAATTAAAAATTCAAAATTAAAAATTACAAATTAAAAATTACAAATTAAAAATTAAAAATTAAAAATTAAAAATTAAGAATTAAAAATTAAAAACTAAAAATAAAAAATTAAAAATTAAATATTAAAAATTAAAAATTAAAAATTAAAAATTAAAAATTAAAAATTAAAAATTAAAAATTAAAAATTAAAAATTAAAAATTAAAAATTAAAAATTAAAAATTAAAAATTAAAAATTAAAAATTAAAAAATAAAAATTAAAAATTAAAAATTAAAAATTAAAAATTAAAAATTAAAAATTAAAAATTAAAAATTGAAAATTAAAAATTAAAAATTAAAAATTAAAAATTAAAAATTAAAAATTAAAAATTAAAAAATAAAAATTAAAAATTAAAAATTAAAAATTAAAAATTAAAATTTAAAAATTAAAAATTAAAAATTTAAAATGTAAAATTTAAAAATTAAAATTTAAAAATTGAAAATTAAAAATTTAAAATTAAAAATTAAAAACTAAACATTAAAAATTAAAAATTAAAAACTAAAAATTAAAAATTAAAAACTAAAAATTAAAAATTAAAAATGAAAAATTTAAAAATAAAAATTAAAAATTAAAAATTAAAAATTGAAAATAAAAATTAAAAATTAAAAATTAAATATTAAAAATTTAAAATTAGAAATTTAAAATTAACTAAAATTTAAAAATAAATATTAAAAATTAGAAATGTTAATATCTTACTTTAGTTTCTTACCTCTTTTTATTATTATTATTATCCTTATCCTTATCCTTATCATTATCCTTATCCTTATCCTTATCCTTAACTTAACATATTACTAGCTAATTTTGATAAAAATATTTTAAAATATGCTTTTTTTTTAATATTAATAATTTTAGCCAAGAAAATCATTCGAAAAAATTTTTTGTTGAATTATCTCATAACTTCTAAGGTCTCAAAACTTTTTTATAGGGATCAAACTTTGGATATTATAACGCCGGCTACGTTAAATAATGAATTTCATTGGTGTTCTGTGAAGTATTTAGGGAACTTTTATTCTTTCTACTCTAGTGAAAGAAAAATGAAAATTTTCGAATTGTCTATGGAAGGCATGATCATTATATTTTATAAAGAGAAAATTATAATAGAAACTGGCCAACAAGAAAAACAATTAACTTTCATTTTATTTGGTATTCGGAATTAATGTTAATTAATTTAAGGCTCTCTCTTGTGTTACTTAGGAGTGAGATCGAAAAAAAAAACTTAACACACGATTTCCCTCCACGCCACTGTGCAAAGTGTATATATCAGTTGGTCAATCCGTATGTACTTCATCGAAATAAATTCCGGAGACCCAATAAACTGTATATATTCTTGATCCCTATAAAAGGAGAAGTCGATCTGGCGATGTCCATATGTATGTCTCTCCGTCTGTCTGGCTGTGTGTTGAAAATATTCGCCTGACCCCAACAGGTAGAGTGGGTCGCACCACTAATTTTTAAAATATTCTGCAAAATCTGAAGCAGAACGGAATTTATAGCCGTTAGACGTACGAAAATGTAGGGATACTCTGTTAAAATTTCATATAAAAAACTGAAAATAGTGCAGATGTTTATACATAACAGAACATGTTCATGTGGATATTTATCAGCGATACATACACATTTTTGATTTCTTGTTGGTCATTTAAAAAAACCACAACAAGCAAAACAATGTGTGTGCATCGCTAGTAATTAGTAATTGCTTTCAATCAAAAAGCACGATAAAACCTACAATATTTGTTAACTATCTTATTAATTTTAAACATCATTTTAAAAAAGTCTACCGATTATACTTTGACATATAGCTGTTTTTATCCGTTAGTATTGTTAACATTATAATATTGTGTTTAGGACACAGCTCAACTAAGTTGAAAACATCACGTTTGAGAAGAAATTGTTTATTTATTTGTTTTCTTATAATTAGTATTAATTTTTTTTTAAACTTAAACTTAGTTACTTATAGGTAGTTATCAATTGACTTACGTTCTTTTACTATATATTTCTTTGTTAAATGTGTTTGAGTCAGAAAATCCATAAGAAAGTTCATCGACTTTACTATGGTTTTATGATTGTTTGTTAAAAAGACATCAATCATTATGTTGGTTGAACAAAAGCGAATTGGTTTGATTTTCATACAAGAGCCAGAAATAAAATTTCGTCAACAATCAAAACTAAATAAAAGTTTTATTAGACCAGAACATGAAAGATGTCTGTCCTTATGTACACTTTATTGCAAAGGAATTGTACGACTTTAAGATATATTTGTTTTGTTTGTTGATTTAATATAGAATAAATCTTGGTTTGCTACATACATATTCTTATATTATATTTGATTTTTTTTTTACATTATCTATAACTTATCTATCCTCAGTCTACCCTAACTAATATTTGTTTATGTGTTATTTATATTGATGTGATATGCCGACAATCTTTTATATATATATTTCTTTTTATTTCAGTATTACGAAAATCTAATTAACAATTGGTAAGTTTACTTAGTTACACAAATTATTTAAAAACGGCTTTTAAGTTTTACAGATATTTTTTTCTGGATAAAAAAAATTTCAAATATATAAAATTATACCATGCATTCTTGGGAAGTTTTTTGTCAAACATATTTTCATACATACAATGCAATGTAAAAAAAGTGGCCGGACTTCGGTGCGAGGAACTCATTTACTTCTCGAGCAGCTCGAATGTTTTTAATCATTTAAATGGAGACTTTTTGTTTTTGAAATAACTTTGTTAATCTATTTTTTATATTTGCTTATGCATATTATTTTATGTTTTGCTTTTAGTATTGCTTATAAAAAATAGTTTAAAGATAAAACAGTAGAAATCAAATCAAAAACTAAATTATTAGAAAGAATGAACAAACACTACTTTATACATATTTCACGCAAATAAAATAAAAAAAAAAAAACAGAATATAATAAAACATAAAAAAATGTGTAGCGTAACCGTACCCTTTCAATTTAAAGCGCAGACTTAACACTCTCGTTGTTTTTACAAGCTGCACAATTTTGTGCTATAACTCTTAATTTTACAGTTTAAGGTGATTGAGTCATTAAAGGTCATTTATGTAGAACGAGAAGCGTAACAATTCCTTCATTCACACTTTTGACCTTTAATATGACCTTTTATGGTTTTTTTTTTTATAAATCAGACATAAAAATTTAAGAGAATTGTTTTCTGAGTAGCTATGTCTTATTTACTCGTGTGAATGCATACAGTTATCGTGCATTGTTATATGCGAAAAACTTTATTTAAAATATTTTCAAAATTAGAATGCTGGTGGATAATTAAAAGAAAAAAAATTAGGATCAACAATCTGAAATCGTACAGTTTGTCCTGAAATGACTTGCATGGAAATATGACACTTATTTGTACTAAAATGAAATTGTGGATATTTTCTTAAATAAAACAAGACTTAAAATGTGTGTTTCATAAATCGTTATATATATCAAAAGACAATTTGCATTTATTTACTAGAAAAAAAAAAGAGTGTTAAATGAAACAAAATTAAATTTTTTTTTATGACACCTGGGGTATTTGTCGCATGCGTTATTGAAAATTTTCGACCGAAGTTATTTTACTTTATTTTATTTTCCAAAATAAAATACAAAGAACAATTTTAGTCTGTCCAAGTTAACGAATTATGGCCCTTAGTAAGGAATAAAAGTGAAACGAGGTCTGACTTTTGTTTATCTTCTTTAAATAACACTGCGTCACAAATTTTCAACAAAGTCGTGACCAAGTGAATTTGACACCTAATGTTTATGTAGAATTGTCCGCTGAATTCGCATATGAAGTCAGAATGGTCAAAAGTAGAACAATTTTCGAGATATTGCAAAATAACCGTTATTTGCGTTTTTAAAAAGATGATGTCACTTTAATAAAAGTATCTTCGAAAATATTCGACGGATTTTCAATTTCTTTTTTTATTATTGAAAGATAATGAAATTACTAAAACAACCGCAGGCCGCTTGTAAAAATTGGTCAAGAAATGACTGAATTACAGCGGACCAAAAGTTAAAATTTTACAAAAATTTTAATGATTTTTTTTTTGCAATTTACTCATTTCAACTATTTTTTTTTTTTAACCAAAAAATAAAATTTTTTAAATTTTATCTATGTAAGTCCATTTTAATATGAACATTTTGTGCCCAATAGGATCCAGATCGGTGAAAAAATGGCAAATTTATAGACGATTAATTGAATTATCCCTCTTTTTCGAATTTTATAAAAAAAAAAGTAAATATACAAAGCAAAAAGTTGGTAACAATAAATTAAAAAATGGCTTAAAAGTATTGAATTTCTGTGCATATTTTGATTATTTTCTGATTATTATCAGAGCAAACTCATTATACACTAACCACATAGTGAAAACTTATATGTAGGAGATTTTCGGGAAATTTCGACTTTTTAGAATTTATATTTCTAACATTAATATTATAGAAGTTACAAAATTATATAAAAATTATTTTATTTTAAAATCTTTTAAAACAAAAAGGCTGCAGTCATATAAAAATTAAAATATACGAAGAAATTTTTAATTTTAGCAAAATACTGAGAACACCCTGTTCGCTATGATATAGTTGAAATAGAGTCGCAATCTTTTGGCTCCCTATGTTCACTGGTATTTACTTTCAAATGGATAACATAACCTTATAATCGGTGACCATAAAAAAATTATTTTTGACCGCCTTCTCAAAATATGGTCCTCAGTGCGACATTCCATTTCTTGTATTTGTTGGTGAAAACGCTCACCATGCTCGTCACTCTCATCGCCAAGTTTATTTGGAAAGAAATTTAAGTGCGAATGCAGAAGGTGTATTTTTAAAGACATATTAACTCCTTTTTTAAGTAAGATATAAAAATTAATGTTAATATGAAAAATAAATCAAAACAAAATCGTGTTAAAAACTGTACCAATTTTCTCATAGTTTTTTTTTTTTTACAAATCTTGAATGATGTCTTCATAATTTGGGCTCCCGAAACTTCCCAAAAAGCTTGATACTCGCAAACCAAATGATTTCCATGTCTTTGATTCATTTTCAGACAAAATCCAATCAAAATTGGAATCTTTCAGTAGCTTTGTAATTTGTGGTCCCACAAAAACCCCTTCTTTAATTTTGGCAACTGATGCGTTGGGAAAAACAGTTGTCAGGTATTCAAATGCGACACTGTGTCCACATTTTAGCAAAGCTTTGACGAAATTTTCGAATGAGCCAAGTTTTATATGTAACGGGAAGGTAAAGTGGCACATACCGCCTGCGGTATAGTAAATTAGCTTAAGATTCTGAATGCATATTTTTTAAACACAAAATTAAAAAATGTTTACTTTAATTGCGCTCGACATAGTTAAAGGAGTTTTGCATGAATTGCATAAAGTACTTGGGTCCAAGATTTCAAAATGTTTTCCGGATTGACTTTAAACTACAGCCAAAATGCATTTTGAAATTGTGCAAAACTATAAACTCTACAAGCATTGCAAAACTTCTTTTGGATTGTTCTGGAAGGTAACTGCACGTTTTGCACTGAATTCTGCGTTTCAAGTGAATCAAAACGTTTAGCAAACAAATTGAAATTGTGAACTATCAATAAAAAAAAAACCTGTTAGCCCAAAAGCAATGTTGTCAAAAAACTTTAATGAATAGAGCGCTTTATCCTTTTCCATTCTTAAAAATATTTTCTATCGCGTTATTTTTATTAACATAAGCTTTTTTAGAGATTTTTTCTTTAGAAAATTAATTTTTTCTACTACTTACAGCGTTCGTTTTTCAAATTCTGCGTATTTATTTCCTGTGGGTTTTTGATTTGATAAAAAGCGAAAAGTGGGTTAATTCACTAAATCTTCGTCAGCTTTGTCATTTTTGCAACAATCTGGGTCTTGTTTAGCGCAAAATGTTCCTATTGAAACAAACTAATGTCCTGTGTAATAAAACGTTAAAATTTTTAATTGTTTGGTTTAAAAAAAAATAACTTAAAAAGAGCAAAATTGAAAAAAAAAAAAAAAAAAAAAAAAAACCATCAAATTTTTCATGAAGTTTGAACTTTTGTCCACTGTAACTCTGTCATTTCTTGAATACTGTTCACAAGCGACCCATGGTTATTTTAGTAATTTTATTATCCGTCCAACATTTTTGAAGATATTGACATTTAACACAAATAACGGTTATTTTGGAATATCTCGAAAAGTGTTCTACTTTTGACCATTCTGATTCATATTCGGATTCAGCGGACAATTTTACATAAAGATTATGTGTCAGATACATATGGTCAAAAAATTGTCACATAGTGTAATAAGCCAAACTATGGAATTTCGATTGATTATACTCGATATCGAATGATATTTTTTTTATTTTATTTTTATTTTTTTGAGATGGGTGATGTGATGGGTTTTGTAATAACAAAGTCAGTTTTTTTCTAAAATTTTAGACTTCTAAATAAGCTACCATGGATTTTTATCATAACTTGAGAAAAACTTGACCAATTTTGTTATAAGAAACATAAAAAATTTAATTTTATATTAGCTCTTACAGTTCCGGAGTTATTCGGAATGAAATGATGAAAACATTTTTTTTACGAAAAAAGTATATATTTTTATTTTTTTAGGACTTCATAAAAAATCGGAAATGGGACACCGCAAATAAAATGAGCCATATACCAAAAACATTTATGATTATACATATTCTTAATAAAGTGAAGGTACTTAGTTTTGACAAAAATATAGAATATTTATTTACTTAAGTTATTTTTATTAAATGAGTTTAAAAAATAAATGATCTAAAAATGATTTCGGCTTTCGTTTTGTCTAATAAAATCTCCCATCATACTTTCTTTCATTAATCTTTCATAACGTTGTTCCATGGGCTTAAGTTACATATTTTGGCATTTTCGTTTTTTTTTTATGATTTAAAGAAATATGTATGGGGCGTTTCGTGTCAAGTGATCCAACTTTTGAAACCGATGCCTTCTGATCGGGATGAAATTTACACCAAGGTTAGTCCTATTGGATAGTAGGTTAGGCATAGCTTTTTAACGAGATCAGTCCAGAAATCTCTAAGTTAGAGGGGGTCAAAATTTTGGCCAAACAGGTGTTTTTTCTCATTCATGTAACTTTTTACCTATTGTTCTTAGCAAAATCTGTCACAAATAGTTTAGATAGCTATTTCTTCAATCTTTCGAGAAAAAAAAAAGGCCATTTTTTGAAAGCTTAGGTTTTTTCCTTTAAGAGCTTTTCAGTCGGTTAGTGTAATGCGAGTAGGATATCTACAAAAAAAAAATGTTTTGTAACACAAGACAACGGTTTTTCAATTTTTAGCATATCCTCTAATTTGAATTTTTTTCCTATTAGTGTGTAAGTGTTTCTAAAACCTTAAAAATAAAAGTTATACTGAGAAACTAGACAAAGTAACCTTTCCGACGGTATTTAACATTCATAACTAAAATTGCATATCTTCGATACTGTAATACCCGCAATATGTTAACCTCAGGAAAAAAAATCACTTTTTTTCTATAGAAATGTTGAAAAATTATTTTTTTATTTATTTGTAATAATAATTAAATTATTATATAAAAATAATAATAATAATAAAAATATAAAAAAAAATAAATAATTTAATAAAATTTAACCTTAATCACATTAAATCCATTTATAACATAAATACTTTTTTAACTAATTTATTGTAGCTGTCTTTCATCCAGCTTATTTATCGACTATTTGCTGCTGTTGACTTGCAGCTGTTGATTTCGCTGCTGGTTTCTTTTTTGGCTTTGGAAAGAAATCGCATTGAGTGGAGGCAGAAATCCTTGGTCTTCCAAGCGGTATAAAACCATGGTATTGAGCGGTGCCATCGATTGTTATCGCAGCATCGAATATGCTCTTCAGTGTTTTCAATGTCTCCTCATTATCCTCTTTGCTACTAAAAACTATTTTAGTTCCTTTGCAATAATTCTTTGCCCAATGGAATAAAGCAGTCGCACATCGATACTGATGAGAGCACTGGGGGCTATACTTGACGAGCTACGTCCGAAACGTAGCATACTGTAAATTTGGATTTTAGATATTTTAGTATTATCTTCTGGTACTCATAAACTGCAATGGTATCGTGTTGTAAATCGTGGGATATTATTGACACTCTTTTGTGTTCCACGTTTTCATCTTTCATGTAGTAAATAACTACTGTGAATATAGTTGCTTGGTCGTTATTGAAGTAGAAAGCTTGTATGGCATCCTGAAGAACAGATTTATAGATTTTTGCGAAATCATACGAAATAACGAATTCACCACACTTCAAATGTATCTTCAAATCCTAGAATAACCATTGCTCTTTGACTAAAAAGTCATGGGTTCTCAAGTTTAGCAATCCTGTACACATTTCTTCCACAAAATCATCCACAGTTAAAATTATTGTTTTCAATGTGCGTTTGTCAGTCTGAATCCAAGATTCAAATCTGACCTCCTCTATATGTTCGCGACGAAACAGTTGATTAAATTCTCTTTGATGAATGTGGTTTCTGGGCAATTTGAACATTCACCTAAGTGGCAAAAATTGTTGCATTTGAACACGTAATCAATTTAAGGCAATCGCGGTAATCGTGTAAATCTTCTGGCGAATCAGTTAATCAACAGCTGAACCTAGTAATACCAAGAAAAGATTGACAAAAAGCATCAGGTGAATAATAATAATGGGTATTTAAAATATTGCTAAACTTAATTCTACATCAACTACAATAAATTTATTAGAAAATAGTTGTTATAAATGGATCTAATGTTATTAAGATTAAATTTTATTAAATTATTTATTTTTTGTGTATTTATTATTATTATTATTATTATTATTATTATTATTATTATTATTATTATTATTATTATTATTATTATTATTATTATTATATAGGTATTAATTTAATTATTATTACAAATAAATAAAAAAAATCATTTTTCAACATTTCTATAGAAAAAAAAAAACGATTTTTTCCCTGCGGTTAACATATTGCGGGTATTACAGTATTGAAGGTATGAAATTTTAGTTAGGTATGTTGCATACCATCGGAAAGGTTAATTTGTATAGTTTCTTAGTGTATGCTTTATTTTTAAGGTTTTGGAAATACTTGCACACTAATAGGAAAAAATTAAAATTAGTGCATATGCTAAAAATTGAAAAACCGTTGTCTTGTGTTACAAACCATTTTTTTTTCGGTAGATATCCTACTCGCATTACACTAACCGACTAATAAGCAAAAAAAAAAAAATTGGCCTTTTGTGAAGAAAAGTCAAAAAATTTTTGATTTTGCAAAAAAAAAAAAAAAAGAAAAAAAAAAGTAAAAAAAAATTTTTTTATCGAAAGATTGAAGAAATAGCTATCTAAACTATTTGGAACAAATTTTGCTAAGTTGGATCACTTGACATGAAACGCCCCATATTTAAATTTTGCGCCAAAAAAAATTTTTTTTTTCATCGTTTCATTCTGAATAATTCTGAAATTGTTGAGTATATAAAATATAATATTAGTATAACTTGAAGGTAATATAAATTTTATAAAATTTTTATGTTTTTCATAACAAAATTGGTCAAGTTGTTCTCAAGTTACCATGAAATCGGTGGATTTTAGAAACATTTTTTTTAAACGTCGTCATAGAATTTTAAATTTCTATTGCTTCTGTTGTTAGTTGACCATAACTTATAAAAAATATAGTATTTATAAGGTGTCATAAAAAATTTTTCAATCTGTTGCATAGTGTAATTGAATATATCACTAACAATAAAATTTGAGTTCATGAATTTAGTGTTGCCAAATTGAAAACACAAAATAAATATAAACGTATTTATTACGATTCACAAGTGTAACTAACGATTAAATTACAGAAAAAAGGGAAAAGTGTTTCTAGTTAAAAAGAGACTTTAATATAGTCGATATAAATCAATTGGTTGGCACAACCTTATCCTAACCTTATTGGAAGGTTGTATCAACCATATCAAAATTGCTATAAGTTACTAGTGAAACAAAGAAAACTACAGTACTTTTTAACATTCTTTAGCTTTCAGTAGTATTATTAATAGTATTTCCGCTTTCCTTAGATACAGTTCTAATAATAGATTATTTTAGTAATGATTGATTACATACCAGACATGTTATTAAATATAAATAAAAAATAAAAAAACAGTAAATAAATAACATAAATATTCCATAAAAATCTACACACACATTTTACCAAATTAAAGTTTGACTTGATGTGAAGCAATAAAAAGACAAGAAAAAAAAAATTTAAATGATCTAGTTGATATAACAGGTAGTTTGTTTGTATGTCTAGTATATTTCATTAAAGTTAGGGTTACCAGGATTAGTGAATTGTTTATGTAAAACGAACTGGAACTAATTTAGTTTATATTAAATTTTCTTAACATTAGATTCTAACAAATCTTAAAGAATAACCTTTAAAATATTCTATAAAATAAAATATTCGTTAACCAGCATTTTACTTAAGATGTTTGAATATATCACTATACCTGGGGTCGAATCGTCGCCTTCATTATCGAAATTTTTCGATCGAAACTATTATTTTATTTTCCAAAATAAAATACGAAGAGTAATTTTACTCTGTAAATCTAACGAGTTATGGTCCATAGTTAATAGTATAAGTGAAACGTGGTTTGACGATTGTCCGTCTTCTTTAAATAATAAACCAAAATATGGAATTTCGATTGAATGTACTCGATATCAAATGCGACGATTTGCCCCCTGCTTTTATAATTATTCATGATAGTTCTTTAAAAATTATTACTTTCCATTCCAAAAAGCATTCCCGCATTATGTTATAACCCAAATTTTTATGATAAAATATTGAAAAATATTTTCGATAATTTATAGTACCCATTTGAATTTTGAAATATTACAGTTTGAAGCAAACAGAATACAAAACTGTGGTCGATTTATTGTTACTGAAACTTCTTCATGGAATGAAAGCAATGAGAAACATCTGAGCATGAAATAATATTAATAGGATAGGCGATTTTTTGTTACCGATGTTTTGTTCAACCGTTTTATCCCGATTTTGACCAAACGTATATTATTTGAAAGGTATTTCATTTTAGCTATTCACCAGATTTACAGATTTTAAATTTTTTCCTTTATTTTGGGTAAATTACATTTAAAGTTGCTACTAACACATACATAAAATTATACGTATGCTATGTGTGTGTTTATTAAATTTGTTAATGTGTTTGTTAATGAGTTTGTTATCTTCATTCACAATAATAATAAACCAAAAAAGTTGGTTTTGTGATTTTGCAAAATTGAAAAATAAAGTTGCCTAGAAATTGCACTCGAATTTCGAGCGCTGGAATCTGCTAGTATTCATAAGAGAAACCTACAAATGACATGGCGTAAAGCGGGGACAGGTATTATTCCACTATTAAACCCATTATTGATAAATATTCCTCCAGTAATAACTTTAAAAACAGGAAAAGGTGTGGTTGACCTAATAGTCCAAACATTACCAAATTTAACTTTCAGTGCGTAACACTAACAGATGTAGTTGAAAGTTACAATGTTATTAAATTGATTGCAGTGGGCCTTGATAATATACACCCCCAGATTTATAAAAAATATTTTACCATGGTTTCTTCGTTTTATAATGAACTTGTTTAACTCCATAATCACTACTAGCATCTTTGCAGTAGAATGGAAACATAACAGTACCAAAAATGGGTATTGTTTACCGCCCGATTGCAATTCATCCATATCTCTCAAAAGTTTTCGAGTACCTTCTACACATCCAAATATTTAAGTGTTTAACGACAACATCTTACTTACAGAGCATCAATCCGGTTTCAGACCAAAACATAGCTGTATAACAGCTTTATCTGTCGTAGTTGAGGAGATAAAAAGTAACATGGATTAAGGGAAAATATATTTTTTTTTTTTTTTGATTTTATTGACACACTATACCACTCAATTGTATGCCTCAAACTGGAGAATTTTTTTAACTATTCAGCATTAGCACAAACAGATACCAATCTGTTGTTAATGGTAGTTCCATCTCGAAGTCCCTACAAGTTATAAGAGCAGTACCACTACTTTACTACTTTATTCCATATATGCCAATGATACTCCACAACAAATTAAATTATCTAAAATTCAAATGTACGCTGATGACATTCAGCTATATTTAAGTAGTCCCAAAGTTTCAATTATTTCTAAATCTCAAGAAATAAATCATGTTATTAAACAGATTCCTAATTGGGCAACAGCAAATGGTCTGCGACTTAATCCAAATAAATCAAAGTGTATTATAATAACGAAGAAAAGGATCCATTTTTAGATAGAGATAAATGTCTTACTTGACATCGTGGACTCTATGAAAAATCTCGGTGTTGTGTGTGATGGTACTCTTACTTGGTCAGATCATATCAATCAATCCTGTGACAGAACTTATAGTATGCTAAGAAGCTTGTGGGTAATACATTTAATCCACCAAAACTAAGATTCCTACTTTTTAAAACATGTGTACTACCAACATTACTATATTAATCCGAGGTTTTCACATATCAGTAGTAAGTTTGGGTAGGAGTTGCGAAATGTGCGCAGAAGATGTATAGAAATTTGTTATTCCGTTCGTAGTAATATGAAAAAATTTGTTCACCTAATAAATTATATATACATGCATATTTTTGATAACCAAGCGATGTTAATATAGCGACGTCCGTCTGTCCGTCTATAGAATTCATGATCACGAACGAAATAGGTCAGCTGGGCTGCTCATTTTTGTGAAAATGATTCATTAACATCCTGAGCTATTTGCTGTTTAAAATCACCGAAATCAGTTCAATAGGTCCTGAGCTTTAAATGAAAATGTAAAAAAAAAACCTTAGAAAATAAGATTTTTCTATATCGTTCTTGTTATTGTTGTTATTATAAACTTTGTATTGTTATACCCTCTACCACTATGTGGTCAGGGTAAAATGACTTTTTGCTGAATTTGTAACTACCAAAAATATTTTACCTAGACCAACCTTTTATTATACCCTTCGACTCAGAATCACTTTCTGAATCGATTTAGCGATGTTCGTCCGTCCGTCTGTCCGTCTGTGTGCCCATGTAAACTTTGTAATCAAACTACATGTTGCAAATGTGATTATATTTTAATGAAGTTTGGTATGTAAGCTTCTATCGGCCATAGCATGAACGCTATTGAAATTGGCAAAAATCGCTTCTTGTTCAGACCCGTTCGCCATACAAATGACCCATATGAAATTGCCATATGATCCAAATTATCATATAGATCTCGATCGAATCGGGTTTGTTTGTGTTTATTACACCCATTAATCAGTAGTCCAAAAATAAACCCTATACGACAATGCTTAGTCACAGCCCCCATATAAAGCTGCTTCCCGATCTTCACTTAAATCTATCAAAAAACAAAAATATTGCACAGAGTTTTCTTAAGTTTGACTTGTATATGTTTTTGTAAAAAGTAAGTGACCTTACCATATATGGTCAGGATCGGACCATTTTTCTACCTAGACCCCATATAAATATAGCATCCTATATGAACATTTTCATATTCACAGGGAAAAAATGCCACTCAAATTTGGTTTATGCTTATTTGCTATATCTAATTAGTTAAAACCGTTCTCTCAACGCATCGTAGGGGGTATCGCATAGTCTATAGTGAGAATTATTTTCTTAGCGGCGATTTAGACGGGGGATTTTTAGCCTGGCTTTTTCTTAATTTTTTTTTTTTTTTTTTTTTTTTTTTTTTTTTTTTTTTTTTTTGAAGATGCTACGTAAATCCCCATGCATTCACATTGTGCGTTTATGGTTACAGCTACTTTTAATTTTTTTTTAGATTAATTAGTTTTTGTATTTAATATAGTATTGTATTAAGAGCTTATATTCAAAAAGTGTTATCTGCATCAATAATTATTTTAAAGAGAGCGTGTAATACTAATTTATTATTAAGATCTGAAAGTATTTGTTGATCTATTAAGAAGTAGTCGTACTAATCATGTATGATTTCAAAATTAATATTATATTTGACAGTTATATCAGAGAACAGTTTGAAATCAAAAATTAATATTGCTGTCAAATGTAGATAGCACTTTTTGAATATAAACCCTCGATATACCTTGATATGAATATAATAGTTCTGAAAAAAAGAAAAAAAAATTAAATCTTGAGAATATTGTTTTTTGGAGTTATTTAAATATCATCAACAAGTCTTATCGAAATCCTTCAACAAATATATATTATTTTGATATTTTGTTTTATAAAACTCTAAATCTCCTGAAATTTGACATTTGACCTTAAAGAGGGACAGTTTATAGTGTTTCAATTCAACCCTACTTTACAAGATTAAGAACTTATATCAAGTAGTATAATATTTTGATAAAAGATATTTGAAATATGAAAACACCAACAAGATGTAAAAAGTATGAAAAATCACATTTTTCTTCAAATCTGCTGAAATAAAAATGCTGCCCTCGCCAAGCTAAGAACAGGATACCTACAATGTTTGGCATTTTTAATCACATATATTTTGTTAATAAGACCATAAAGTCCAGTCGTTGATTTCGGTAAATTTCTTAAACCAAATTTTTGAAAAAGTAAAATTGGAGCTTTTTAAGTAGTGCTAACCGTTTTAACATTAATTTAGAACGGCATAACAATAGACGAAATGCAAAATACTTTACTTTATTGTTGGCGTAATTTATTTCAATGTCTTCAAAAATGTGAGCTCGAATTTCTTAAGTGGTCTGCCGCGCATTTATTCCCTGTGGAACTTGATATAACTTGGCTGTTTTTCAACCGATAATAGATTTTGTTGCTTTTTTAGAAAGATAATTTGCTCCCGATTTTGGCTTATTAACTTAATTGAAACGCAATTATTAATATCAAAATTTTTGTGAAAAACGTTTTTTTTTTTTTGTTTTTTTTTTTTTTTTTTTTTTTTTTGATAATTTTTGCATATAAATGCATATTTGAACTAATGTGTACATTTTAATCTTCTTGTCACACTTCTGTTTGTATGAATAGTGAAGCTTCGTTTTTACACTGATTGGTTGCACTATTGCAATGTCATTTGCGTATGTAGCTACTGTGATATTATTGATGATTGGCATGTCTGCTCCAAATATGGGTTGTAGAATTGGGTCCACTGCACTACCTTGCGGGATTCCAGCGTTGATTTCCAAAATATACGATTGTTCATCGTTAACCTTCGCAAAAAATATCTATTTGAAAGACAACTTTTAAAGAAAACTTAGACTGGGGCCGGTAAGACCTTTTTAATCTTAATCGGGGAAAATTGCAGAATAGAACCGTTTGTTCTCAAAACTATCGAATACAATATTAACAATACGGTAACATTGTTCGAGAGTAGCGTGTTTATGTCGAAACCTTAACTGTTGGTCTGGAATGATATTTAGTTTCTCTAACACTGTCAATAAACGTTTTAGAAAAATTTTTTCAAATATTTGAGAGAATATTGAGAGTAAACTTATTGGTCTGTACGATGAGATTCTATCTTCGGGTTTGTTTGGCTTTGAAATCAGGATTATTTCCGCACATTTCTACTTTGATGGAAAATTGTCCAATCTCAATATTGAATTGTAGTTAAAAATATTATAGCTTTCCGAGGCAATTTGCTTTCGACTTCAGCAGTAACTAAATCATATCCAGGTGATTTCTTTTTATTAAAATTTGTAATATCTGATTGTACTTCATTCGGTGAGAAGTGAAGTAACGGTAAGTCAATTTGACATGGTGTACCTAAAAACCTGAGTATTTCATAATTTTCTTCAATACTATTTAGATTATGTTTTTGGAATGTAGTTTTCACTGACCTTTTTAAAGATTTGGTAGTTGTAATTGTGTTGTTCTTGTGGTCGTTGTATTTGTAGAATTTACTTGTCATTATACTCCTCGTGTCATATAAGTTTAGGTTGGTATTGCCACAATTTTTTTTTAAAGTGGTAGCGAAATACATACAAAAAATCACCAATACAGAAAAACAATTAACCCTTTCATGGCCGAATTAATTGGGGCGTGGTTAAACATTTTTCACGTTTATGTAGTTGTTAGTTTAGACCTAAATATTAATTGGTATCAATTTCAAAGTCCTATGTATCCTGGTTTAACCGTTATGAAACGTTGCATATAGGCAACATTGGATTTGAAAAAGTATTTTTTAATTTTTTTTCTAATCTTTTACCCTTAAACAATAGATTTAAGCATTTAAATTTATACTTTTAAATATCCTTATTACTTATTTTCTTGATTATTTGCAAGCTCACTTTTTGCAGAAAAAAATTTTACATGCGCAATCAAATAAGATTAGCTCTCAAATGATCTCTATCAATATTTACAATAAAATATTTACAACTAGGCTTGCACAATCTATCAAGCTACTCTGAGAAAAGTACCGTAGTAAAAAAAAAAAATAAAAATTACGGGACTTACAAGCTAAAATATAAAGGGTTAAGAGTGTTATATTCGGCTATGTAGAATCTTTGGTACCCTCCACCTAGGTTTAACGTTGGACTTGGACTTATTGCACTATTTATAACAAATGTAAACAATATGTAACCCTGAAAATTTCATGAATTCATGAAATTCATGTAACAACCTTCAATTTTCACATATCATGAATTTCATGAATTCATGCAATTTGACACACTAGGTGGTTTTTTTTTGTGCAGGGTCACATATCTAAAAAAGTAACCCATTTGATAAACTTTTTATTAATGATTATAGCAAACACATAGAATTTTTAGAATTCATAACCAACAATATTGTCATACGTTTACCTAGGTAAATGGTTAATTTTGTGAATGAGCCTGATTTCAGGGAACCTTTTTTTAAATCAAGTTGAAATATCTTTTTCGTATAAAAAAATAAAAATAAAATAATAAAATAATAATTAAAAAGATATATTCGTGCAATCCTATTTCTATGTCCATGTCTGCCTGTGTGTTCACATTAAATTTCTAAACTCAGTAAAAAATGTTTATGTATTATTTTTGCACTAAATTCCCCCCCTCGAAATAAAGCTCATTTTGATTCAATCCAGTTTATTTTACTTAAATTTTATTTTTTTTTTTCCTAAAATATTTTTGTTTTGTCAACAAAATTTTATTCAAATATTTTTGGTTTGGCTACGAATTCTTAATACGAAAATGTGTTTTTCGTAAAAATATTAATTAAAATTAGCAGATTCCAGCACCCGAAATTCGAGTGCAAATTCTAGGAAATTTTATTTTTACATTTAATAAAGACCCTAAAGGTATGCTTCACAATTCAACTCATTTTAAATGAAGAAAACAAACTCAACACATTAACACAAACACATTAACAAATTTAATAACCACACATCCCAGTATGCATTGAAATATTATTTCTTCAATGTTGGAGCAAAGTAAAGTTCTCAAATTGATGTCCAATGTAATTCTCAACTTGAATTGAACAATTTTTCTCCTTGTTTGCTTTCAACTTGACATCAAGTTGAGACTTAACATTTTTTCCTATCTTTGAGAAATACTTTAACTCTCAATTGGATATCCAACACTTTTCTCCACTTGAGACCAAACATTTTTTCAACTTTAATATGATTTGTGTTGAGTCTGAGATATTATTTAAATATGTGATAAATAACACCAGTCAACAATTTTTTGCCTTTTAGATCTGGAACCACTTTTCCGATGGATTTTGACCTCCTTAACACGAATATGAATTTTAAAAATTTTTCTATGGACCAGTTTTTGAGATAAAAATTTTTGAAATTTTATTTGCACATTTTTAGAGGTGCACCTACAAAATTGGGTATATCTTGGGTGTCCCTAGACCGATCTTCATAAGTATTCGCACAAATTAAAGATAATTAAACCCTCTACAAAGCTTTCCTTGAAAGTTTTCAAATTGGCTAAACAGTTTTGATGCCAGCGATATATATATTTTAAAAACGTCGTTTTTTCTGTAAAAATTTTCGTGAAAAATTTATATATTGTCGTAGGAAAAATAGGAAAAAAAATGTCCACCCCAATTTGATATTGTTTACAAATAGCTGACCCTTTTCCAAAGAAAACAAGCTTCCAATCATAAAAATCCATGGACATATTAAGAAGTTATGATTTTTTTAGTAAAAGACTAAAATTTCGCTTTTTAAAGATTTTCAGTTTTTTTAGACTTTTGTTGCTCAAGGCGAAATAGGGAAGCATTTTTTCGTTAGTTTTCAAATCTAAACAAATTCTTACCATAAATATGAACACAAGGAGAAAAAAAAGTGTTGGAAATATTTCGTCCTTTAAAAGCGTCTTTATCTCGGGACCAGCAAAGACTCCCTCTTTGATCTTAGCCAACGAAAGTTGAGGGAAAATCAGCCGTAAGTGCGCAAAAGCCTCTCCATCTTTATTCAATTTTTTTCAAAGTTTTTGATTAAGCCCAATTTGATATGCAACGGTGGAAGTATAATATTTTCTTTTCTTACAAGAGCATTGCGTAGAATATTGTCTTCGCCAACTAAACTTCTACGCAGCGGCCATTCTTTTTGAAGATAGTGCAGCTTGTCGGTGCGGCTATTACAAAGGCAAAGAAAACAACAAAATCGCGTATGCCCTCCTTGGAGTCCGGTCAAAATAGCCACAGCTTTGAGGTCGGCGCACATCTTCCACTTAAACATTTCATACTTAATGCATTGGAGTATGGCTTCCAGTGTTTCACAATTTTCTTTTGAATTGACGGCATGAGCGACAGGAATAGATGGCTTTTCATTCCCATATGTAAGAGAACGGCCTTTAAGCTTTCTTAATGCTGTCAATGAACAACCTCCACTCTTCTGTATTGTGGGTTTCATTTAGCTCTTCAAACATATTTTTTTGGTTTTCGCGTAGAACTTGGTAAACTATTCATGTTGCTTTCTATATATTGATATTTTAACACCAGGGGCTAAAAATCCTCGCTGTTTCATGCGAGACGCAAAAAGTTCTGCCTTTTCCTTGGTCAGACCAAAGTCGCGCACCCAATCGTTTAATTCGGCCTGCGTTAATACCAGTTGCTCAAAAGCAGGCTCAAATTCACTTGAACCAAACGAGTCATCTGACGCTTCCGCAATTTCAAGACTTGGACACGCTGGATAAGGAACGTCATTCGAATGTGGCAATGGAAAAATAACAGACGTCACATTGGGGTAAGTCCATTTCAAATGTTTTCCAAAGCCAATCTTTTGAAAACTCTAAAAATTTTTTCCTTGTGTTTATGGTAAGAATTTGTTTAGATTTGAAAACTAACCAAAAAAGCTTCCCTTTTTCGCCTTGAGCAACAAAAGTCTAAAAAAAAACTGAAAATCGTTGAAAAGCGAAATTTTAGTATTTTACTAAGAAATTCATAACTTCTTAAAATGTCCATTGATTTTTATGATTGTGGGCTTGTTTTCTTTGGAAAAGGGTCAGCTATTTGTAAAAAATATCAAATTGGGGTGGAACTTTTTTTTTCTATTTTTCATACGACAATATATAAATTTTTGACGCCAATTTTTACAGAAAAAACGATGTTTTTAAAATATATATATCGCTGGCATCAAAACTGTTTTGCCAATTTGAAAACTTTTATGGAAGGGTTTGTAGAGGGTTTAATTGTCTTCAATTTGTGTGAATATTTATGAAGATCGGTCAAGGGACACCCAAGATATGCCCAATTTTGTAGGTGCACCTCCAAAAATGTGAAAATAAAATTTCAAAAATGTTTATCTCAAAAACTGGTCCATAGAAAAATTTTTAAAATTCATATTCGTGTTAAGGAGGTCAAAATCCATGGGAAAAGTGGTTCCAGATCTCAAAGGCAAACTATTATTGAAAATTTGTTGGCTGGTGTAATAAATTAAATTAAAAAAAAAAATGCCAAAAAAGTACAAATAATTAATTGATATATTTTAATTATTTCTACTTTTTGTCGAATTTTTTAATTTAAATTCTTATTTATGACATATTTAATGTTCATAAAATGTACAAATAATTAATTCATTTATTTTTAATTGTAAGTTTTTAAAAATATTAACATGTACATAATAATGTTAAATATGTAATGAAATTAAATTGAAAAAAAGTACATTGTTTTCATTTCTAAAATTATTAAAAATTTTTTAATATGAAAAGGAAATCACCATATAAAAAATGTGCCTTTTAGGTTGAGAAGACTATAATCGGACTATTGAGTTGCATTTGAGAATTAACGTTGGAGATTTGTGAAATGTATTTGATCTCAAATGCACCTCAAGTTGATAGCAAACACAAATGTTTATTGGGATATCATTGCATAATTTGATGTATGTGTTAGTAGCATCTTCAAACGATCATAACTCCAAAAAAATATTCCAGACGATGAAAATCTGTAAATCTGGGTCACAGCTAAAAAGAAATACCTTTCAAATGATAAATTTTTTGTCAAAATCGGTGTAAAACTGTGAAACTTACATCGGTCACAAGAAATTGTCTTGCCTTTTAATATTATAGATATTTACTTTCCTACTCAAAAATAAAAATTTAATATAATTATTCGCCAAAGTGATTTCGGGGTTTATTATTTTGTTAGTGAGATAGTAAAAATAATTCATGATTAAATTCCTTGAACTAAATGTAATGAATTGAAACTAAAATTAATTCTTAAAGCTATTGCCTTGCCTTACATTGCTACAGAATAATATATTTAAGAAATAAACTACTTTTTCTATTACAATTTGTCGCCCCACTCTCACCTCATTCGCCCTACCCTCTGTCTTTCTGCAGCAATATGTTATTGTAACGAGCCACATTTTTCATTTTGTATAAAAAATTTTTGCTAGAAATAAATTCAAAAGAAAAACCAAAGGTAAAAAATACTACCACAACTAAAACTACTGCCATCGCCACCACCACCACCACTAGCACTATTTTTCTATTGCTGCTAATAGTTCCCAACTAACTAACGAGGCCAGAACATGTGGAGGTTGTGTATATTTTTTCTGTGGCATTTGAAAATTTATAAAGAGAAAAATTGGTAGGAAACTACAAATATACATATAACATATTGAAAAGGATAACAATTTTCTAAAAAAAAAAAGGGGGAATAACAAAAACAAACAACCCTGAATAAATACAAACAAAAATGTTTTAAGAGAAATGAAGATTTGGAAAAAATAAACAAAAAGTACGAACATCAAAACCAGTGATGTTCTACATACTCGTATTATTCGATTCTAAAGGTCAACATTTCAATTTAAAGTCAATTTTAAAATTTTTTTTTTTTTTCATTAAAGTACTTACAACATTTTACTTTATCGCTTCTTCCGCAGTCACGGTAAAAATGTGAATCTTTATAAATTGGTAGTGTGACTTTATTCGTCTAAGGTCTTAAAGGCATTCTATACAAAAAGTATCGAAAATTAAATATAATGTGTGAAATTTATGTTGTGGGTAATTACAAACTAAAATTTTAGGTTTAAAAAACAGATTTAAATAATTATTGCCACCTTAATTTGATCTAAATGCTTGTGTTGCGATAAATACATGCATGTGCAAGATAAAGTATACGTACACCTAAAATTTAAACTATCATACTATGAAAAAATAGGAAAAAATAATTAATATTTTCTAATAAATTATTAAGGCATTTTTTATATTAAAAAAATATGTTTTTTTATATTAAAAAAAAGTGTTTTTTTTTCGCCTTTAACAAATTTGGTGCAGGTAAAAACGTTTAAAAAATGAAAAAAAAAAGAATAGAAAAAGTGTCTACGTTTAAAACTATAATATTAATAGGCTAGGCGATTTCTTGTGACCGATGTTTTGTTCTACCGTTTTAACCCGATTTTGACCAAACGTATATTATTTGAAAGGTATTTCTTTTTAGCCGTTTTGCAGATTTAGAGATTTTTAAATTTTTTCCTTAGTTTTAAAAAATTGCATTTAAAGTTGTTACTAACACATACATAAAATTATACAATTCTATGTGTTTGTAAGAAAAATTATCATTTTTAGGGTCTTTATTTACTGAAAAAATAAATTTCCTAGAATTTGCACTCGAATTTCGAGGGCTGGAATCTGCTAGTATTAGTTAGGTTAGTTACTTTTAGGATATCCATTGCGGTTTAGGACCTCTGGTAGCCGATTCTGCATCGACTGTAAAATATCCTCTTTACTTTTCCCCACTAATCCAAAATGACACTTTTTAATATCTCCTCTGAGGTTATTTAATGTTGACGTGTTCTGAACTCCAGTAAATTCCACAAATGCTCTATAGCAGGGATGGCCAGCTATACCAACCTCGGGAGCCATATTTACCAATTAATTTTTTAAAGAAAAACTGTTAGAAAAATTGTGTCAAAATTTCATGACATTACATTAATTTGAGAAAAAGTTACCGTTATAAAAATGATCCTGCTTTTAAGGTTTGAGAAAAAATTGATTGCAAAGAGTTTCGTGTTTTGATTAAACATTGTTTTTTGGCGGGACAAAAATGCTGTTCAAGCCAATGAATGGATTGATAAACATTACAGGGAATCTTCGCCGTCATATTCAATGGTTAAAGGGTGGTTAAAGTGAGGTTGCTGGCATCATTAAGATATCACCTGAGCGATTTCGGCATATATTACATGATCATTTAAATATGAAAAAGCTTTGTTCTCGATGAGTGCCGTGAATTTTAACAGCTGAATAAAACCTGAAACGTGTTCATAAGTCAAGGTATTCTTTGGAGATGTTTGAATAAAATTCAACTGAATTTTTACGTCGATTTATAATAGTGAATGAGAAGTGGACTCATTATTATACACCAAAATGTAATGGCCATTGTTTTCGGGGGTGCGCGTGGTATAATATTTATTGATTACTTGGTGAACGGAAAAACAATGGCTCCCAAGTACTATGTTGAGTTTTTGTTCAGGTTGGATGAAGAAATTAAAAAAAGTGACCCCACTTAAATAAGAATAAAATCTTCAGTCATCATGACAATGTGCCGGCGCATTCATCTGCTTCGACTTCAGAAAAAAATGAAGTATTTACATTACGATTTGCTTCCCTAGCACTTGTATTCTCCCAGCGATCATTATTTGTTTCCAAACTTAAAAAGGTGGCTCCAGGAAAAGAGATTTTCCACAAACGAAGAAGTAATATCAGAGACGAAACCCGTTTTTTAAGTGTTTGACAAATCGTATTTTTTCAAGGGTATCAAGTTGTTAGAGGATCGTTGTTGATTTCCTTCAACATCAGTTTAATCAACAGCTGGACCTAGTAACGCCAAGAAAAGATTGGCAAAAAATCAGCAAATAAAGGCGATAAATAAGCTGGATAAAAAACTGGGTATTTAAAAATTTATAAAACTTAAATACTTCATCAGCTACAATAAATTAATTAAAACAAGTAAGAAAATTATAGTCGGTCTAGACCTACTATACGATACCCTATACCATGGTTTAGAGATCCTATCTCTTCGGTCCAACTAATTCGATATAGAAAATAAGCATAAACCAAATTTGAGTGGCATTGTTATTGATTTTTTTTGGCTGCAGATATGAAAAAGTTCATATCGGGTGCTATATTTATATGCGGACTAGGTCGAAAAATGGATCGATCCTGACCATATTTGGTAAACTCACTTGTACACTTATAATGTATACAAACCATATTTGAGAAAAATCTGTGCAATAATTTTGTTTTTTGATAGGTTTAAGTGAAGATCGGGAAGCAGCTCTATATGGGGCCTATGACTAAGAATTGTCCTCTAGGGATTGTTTTTGGACTACTGATTAATGGATACAATGAATGCATACAAACCCAATTTGACTGAGATCTATATGATAATTTGGATCTTATGGCAATTTATGTCGATTTCGTAGGAGTCATTTGTATGGGGACTAGGTCTGAGCATGGACGGAATTTCACGAATATCAATAGCGTTCATCCTATGGCTGATAAAAGCTTATATACCAAATTTATAAGCCAAAATGTATTCATATTTGAGACCTGTAGTTTGATTATAAGGTATACATGGACACACAGACGGACAGATGGACGGACGGCCATCGCTGAGTTGATTGGTATAATAAAAGATGGGTCTGGGTCAAATATTTTTGGTAGTTACAAACAGCAGCACAAAGTCATTATCCCAAACCACATAGTGGTGTAGGGCATAAAAATATTTATGTTATAAATGGATCTAATAAATTATTTATTTCTTTATTTTTATTATTATTATTACTAGCATATTCCACCGCCCGAAATTCGAGTGCAATTTCTAGGCAGCTTTGTTTTTCAACTTAGCCAATTCACCAACCAACACTTTTATGGTTTATTATTACACTGTGGAACAAATTCAGGTTAGCAAAAGTTAGGTTGATTCTGAGAGTGAGGGGTGAAAATAGAGGCTAAATTAGAAGACCCGTATCGCGGCGTTTGTTTATGTTAGTTCGAATTTTATTTTTAATCGACCTTCAAACTTTGCAGTCAAATGCCGATTTTCAGCATATTGTTTATATGGTTTTTTGGCTATAACTCGTCGACTAGTTGATATTTTTTCAATCTGTAAAAGCCAAATTATTGCTAGAGACCTGTTGAACAATAAAAATTTTAAAAAAAATTGATTTAGAAAATTTTTGTGGTTCTCATGAAGCAAAATGTTGGAAAAATTATTTTTTTTTCATGCTTTTTGAAAATATTTTACATAAAACTAAGTCTTTTTTGCTTTCTGTTTGATCTATAATATGCTTCTCAGTTTCTTCAATAAATTTCATTTGAAAAGAAAATAATCATAATACACTGCTTGCGTTTTCCAGCTTAATATTAATTTACTTCTCATTTTTTATGTACCAATTTTGTTCAGTGTTGGTTTTGAAGAAACATTGAAAAAGAAATTATAAAAATATGAAAAAAAATTATATATTTGAAATGTTAGTTATGAAAAGTTTTAAATAAAAAATTAAATAGATTAAATTAATGATTCGGCTAGTTGCCGTTTAGCTGGCGGCTGTGGATCAACATCACTGCTCTCTCTAATATCTTGGTCATCGTCATCATCATCAGAAAGGTCGATAATTTCGTCCAACAGATATTCTTGAATTTCATATTTGTCTTCCCCTTTTTCCTCTTTTTCCACGCTTCCTCTTCTTCAAAGGTGTTTTTGCATCTGGAGATATATTTCCTCTGTACCTGAAACGAAAAAAGTGTTCTATCGTTAACATGTTTAAATTGTGCACTCTGACAAAGATATTAGATAAATCTAGGAATTCAAAATATGCACACTCTATAGTTACCTTATTTCAAATGGAAGCGCAGTTTAGTGATAACGTTCGCCTTGCTCATCAGATTCAGTTGGCAACTGTTGAGCGAGTTGATCAAGATGCTGATGCAAGAGATGAATTTTGTACGACATATTAACCCCAATTTCATCGAAAGCTGTTTGCAACAGATTGCCTGTAGTTGTCTTTGCGTTCTTTACCCAAAAGTCCTTTTATGACTGCTTTCAATGCGAGCCATGCATTTAATTCTCGGTCTGTCAGAACTTGGTCAAAATCTTGACGACTTATTAGTTTCCGTATGTCGGGACCATTAACAACCCCTTTCTGAATTTTGGCGTTACTTAGTCTTGGGAAAATGTCTTTTAAGCGGTTGAATACTGCTGGTCTTTTTGCGATACATTTCAAAAATTTTTTAGCAATGCCAAGTTTAATGTGGAGCAACGGCAACAAAATTTTCATTTCAGGAACAAGACTTTCGTGTAGCCTATTGTCTTTAGGCCATTTCCGTCCAATGCGACTATTCCAGTTATGCTGGAATTGAAATTAGTTCGCTTGTACGAAATAAAAAAAAAATCGCTACCTGTGCGGTGGTTGAAAACAAAAAAGTTGTTTTACTAATTCCTAATTCTTGGAACTTCCCTTTTTAATTACTTCTACCTAAATCGCATTTATTTAATGGTTTTGGGATTTTTAACGCAAATTATCGACTAAGACCATTTTGTTTTCTTATGAAATTTATTGAAGAAACTGAGAAGCATATTATAGATCAAACAGAAACCAAAAAAGACTTAGTTTTGTGGAAAATATTTTCAAAAAGCATGAAAAAAAAAATAATTTTTCCAACATTTTGCTTCATAAGCACCACAAAAATTTTCTAAATCAATTTTTTTTTAAAAATTTTAATTGTTGCACAAGTCTCTAGCAATAATTTGGCGTTTACAGATTGAAAAAATATCAATTAGTCGACGAGTTATAGCCAAAAAAACCATTGTTTATATGCGGAAAATCGGCATTTGACTGCAAAGTTCGAAGGTCGATTAAAAAAAAAAATTCGAACTAACATGAACAAACGCCGTGATACGGGTCTTCTAATTTAGCCTCTATTTTCATCCCTCACTCTCAGAATCGACCTAACGTTTGCTAACCTGAATATGTTCCACATTGTTATTGTGAATGAAGATAACAAACTCATTAACAAACATATTAACAAATTTAATAAAACACCCATAGCATATGTATAATTTTATGTATGTGTTAGTAGCAACTTTAAATGCAATTTTCTCAAAACAAAGGAAAAAAATTTAAAATCTGTAAATCTGCAAAACGGCTAAAAGGAAATACCTTTCAAATAATATACGTTTGGTCAAAATCGGGATAAAATGGTAGAACAAAAAATCGGTCACAAGAAATCGCCTAGCCTATTAATATTATAGATTATATATTAATTTATTTATTATTACAATTAATTAAAAAAAATTTTTTTTTTCAACATTTCTATAGAAAAAAAGTGATTTTTTTCCTGAGGTTAAAATATTGCGGGTATTACAGTAAGATATGAAATTTTGGTTATGAATGTTACATACCGTCGGAAAGGTTACTTTGTCTAGCTTCTCAGTATAAGTTTTATTTTTAAGGTTTTATAAACACACACTAATAGGAAAAAATTCAAATTAGTGCATATGCTAAAAATTGAAAAACCGTTGTCTTGCGTTACAACACATTTTTTTTGATAGATATCCCACTCGCATCCCACTAAGCGACAAAAAACTTATTAAAGGGAAAACCCTAAGCTTGCTTTTGAGCAAAAAATGGCGTTTTTTGAAAAAAAGTCAAAAAAAAATTTTTGGTTTTTTCCCGAAAGATTAAAGAAATAGCTTTCTAAACTATTTAGGCAAATTTTGCTAAGAACAATAGGTAACAATAGGATGAGAAAAAACACCTGTTTGGCCAAAATGTCAAATTTGACCCCCCTCTAACTCAGAGAGTTTTTGACCCATATTATTGAAAAATTGTGTCTAAACTACTATCCAATAGGACTATCCTTGGTGCAAATATCATCCCGATCGGAAGACATCGGTTTCAAAAGTTGGGTTACGTGACATGAAACGTCCCATATATATATATATGTATATCATAATCTGGATATTACGGCAATTTTAAACGATCTGATAGAGATTATGTGTATGGGGGATAAATCCGAACACGCACCGATTTTCACCAATTTCAACAGCATTCGTCTAATGGGCCGATAGAAACTTATGTACCAAATTGTATAAAACTATATTCATATTTGCGACCTATAGTTTGATTACAAGCATTACATGAATACATAGACAGTCAGTCGGACAAGCGGGCATCGCTAAATCGACTCAGAAAGTGATTCTGGGTCTTTCGTTATAAGAAAAGGTGGTTCTAAATCAAAGATTTTTGGTAGTTATAAACATCAGCACAAACTCATTATACCCTTCCCACGTAATGGTATGGGGTATCAAAAATCATTGAGTGCATCGAGTTCAAATGTGTTATCTATGCCTAGCCAAGTATTTATCAGACAGTCTTCGTACAACCAAATTAAAATGATGATTTTCAAATATTTAATTTCACATTTGTTAGCTAAATGTTTACCAATGAATCGTTTAAAATCCATTAGATAGTTGCCAAAAAAAAAAAAGTTCAGATTTCCAACGGGCAACTCTTAAATTTAGGTAACCCTTCTCTTCATATCCAAAAAAACATCTGGCTTATCTCAACCGTAACATGATTTCCCACTTGCAGTTGAACGACTAAAGTTTTTGTTAAAAATAGCAATATACCGCCTGCAGTTTACAAGGACATTTAATGGATTCACAAAAAAAAAAAAAACTTCGATATTATATTTTCTTTTTCTTTCTTCTTTAGTAGTTCATGTTTTATATCCGTTTTTTATGCTTCCCACTTTTTTTTTTTTTTTTTTTTTTGGAGCCAAATTGTTGAAATTCTTTGTGCTGACGTTGTTGCAACTACATAAAAATAATTTGGTGATTTAATCGATTTGAATCGCACAACGATGCCGGCAGATTGTTTGTTAAACTTTTCTTTTAAGCAGATGCAACGTACAGCCAGTGACACCACAGATTACTTACAACATTACTGTAACACGTTATAATTTTAATTTGAAAAGTTCGAGAACAAATTGAGTAGAGTACTCTGATATAAATATTTATCGCAGTTTTTGCTTTTTTTAATGTAAAAAAAAAAAACGTAAAATACATCCAATTAGTTTGGATAAATTTTTGTATTTTTATGCTGTTAAGTCTTAAGTGGCATCCCAATCTTACCCATTTTAAGGTCTTTACAATATAACGATATATGCATATATCTTTCAGCGGACAGAAATGGTTGCTTTTGACAGAATTTTGTATGTGTCTGTATATATAAACATTTTTATTGGTTTCCCAATCAATTTGTTACAAGGATTCAAACAAATTGAAAATACTTTCTTTCGCTGAACTTTATTAATGTTTGCTGACACGAGTAACAAACTTTTGTCATTAGTAAAATGTTGAACTGTTAAAAAAGTATTGATAATCGATTATTATTTGTCAAAACTTGTATAAACCAATAATAATTACCAAGATATAGCAAACAACTAGACTTAATATAAAATGCCCTACACTATGATTTTGACAAAATGTCATGTTCATGTTCATTTTCATATTAGATATGATTACATGTTATACGGTTCTAGTGTTCGATAATGAAACAGTAAAAAAGTGTATGAAATCCAATTTAAAAGGGGAAGAAAATCGGAAATAAGTAAGTGGCCTATACCATGAGTTTCAAACATGTTCGGATCAGAACTATTCTGATTGAAGGCTTTATTTTACATAATGAATATTTTTTATAATCCTTAGGTTAATTTTAGTCTATTTCAGAGGGGTATTTGTATGGGTTCTAAGTCTGAAAATTAATAAATTATAGTTGTTTCGTCATTGATCCTAGCAAAGCTTATGTACATGGAGAAGTCAATTGGACCTTAGCAAAATCATATAAGGAGCGTTAAGAATTAACAACGAAGTAGGTGTATCAAAAATGTTAAGTTGCGAAAGGCGAATGATAAATCTTTAATCAATTCCGTCCTGCCGTTTTTTTTTTTTTTTTTTAAGAAATCAAAGATGAATCAGACGAAGGCCATGCAAATTTGCACCAGCACACAATGGCGCCCTCAGAACAAATGAGGTTGCAAAAAAATCCAAAAATTCATGCGCGATATTTTGAATAAACTCATCCTTTAGGAAATTATTCAAAGATTACAGTTTTGCTCCCTTCAATAAGATCAGAATTTTAGTTTACAAGATATAACCCTTCAAAATTGATCGATTTTCAGTTTTCAAAAAAACACGTAGTTCCCCGCTGCTCATTCGACTGCTATATGTAAAAAAGGCAAAAAAGACATTGTTCCATAAATTGTATGCACTTAAAATAGAAATATAGTCAACCATCCAATCACAGAACAACTGTATATTCGATTGTACCAGCCTAAATTTGATAGTAGTTAACAGAGTGCGAGCTATATTGTGCGAGCGAGTTGTATGTTTCTAATATTTAAAAAATTTTTTTTTCACAATAAGTCGAAGGTGGTAAACACTGCTCTTTTGAATATTTCTATATCAATTTCCATTTTAATTTGATATATCTATATTAATATATTAGTACGTGAGAATAAATTTTTAGTTCCCTTTTTAAGCAATATGCGGGCACCGAGGAGTGTGAAAATTTGCATAGTTATAGTTCATATGGAGGAGAAGCTGAGAATGATAAAATTTATGTTTAATCTGTCTTAAAAATTTACTAAATTAAATAAAATCAAATATTTATAATAATTCGTTACACCCTGTTAATGCGAATGATTTGCGTTATATATCAGACGCTCTGTGTTGAATTGTGAGTTGCCAAAATTGATTAATTAACATACCTTGTGGCTCATTTAAATATTCATAAATTGAATGAAAACATAATATTTCCTAGAATTTGCACTCGAATTTCGAGTGCTGGCCTATACTAAAAAAAAATCGCCAATCGAATTTTTCTAAAGTTTGACAACTGTATATTTGATTGTACCAACAGAAATTTGATAGTAGTTAACTATCTCTTACTGTTCAGACAATGAACCCTAAATTTTATTATTAATTTCATCGAAATTCGATTGACAATTAATTCAGTAGCCACAATAAATCTGTTTTGTGTGTGCACAGTTTATATTTCCGTTTTTAATAAAATTTTTTTCCCTATTAATTTTTCATAAGTTTTTTCTCTTTTTTTTATAAACTTTATTTATCTTTATACCATATAGTACATCGCTGGGGTCAGGGTATAACGAGTTTGTGCTGATGTTTGTAACTATCAAAAGTATTGGACCTAGATCCATCTTTTGCTGTAGCGAATGGCTCGGAATCCATTTCTAAGTTGATTTAGCGATGTCTGTCCGTCCGTCTGTCGTTGCGTGCATGTAAATCTCGTAATCAAATAACAGGGTGCAAATACGAATATAGATTGATGCCATAGGCCGAATGTAGATTGATGCAATTTATGATATAATCGGTCCTTGCTTAGACCTAGCCTCCATTCTGCTGTAAAATCCAGTTTATCTTATAGATATTGATAAAAACAATATTCGAAACATAAAACTTACTGAAGTCCACATATAAATCTATCAGAAAACAAAAAGAAAAGAAAAAATTGCATAGATTTTTCTCAAATTTGGTTTGTATAGTTTTTACAAAAGATAAGTGAATTTACTAAATATCGTTATAATCGGTCAATTTTTGCATCTAGTTGCCTATATAAAATTTACATCCGACACGAACTTTTTCTTAACTCGGGAATACTTATTCGTAACAATGCCACCCAAAGTTGTCTTATGCACTTAATTAGAGTTAAGAGCATTTCATTAAACTCATGGCATGATATAGTGTACTTGTTCCAACTTGTTTTACAATTTTAGTTATGGTAGTTCGAAAAAATAAATGAAAGTATTTGATTTTGGCCTCCCTTCTAACCCAATATTTATACAGAATTGTTAACTAAAACAAACTTTGTATTTTGGAGAATTTTTTGTTTTTTTACTCTAATGAATTGCGTTGCATAATTTAAATGATATTTCATTTGAATTGATATATGTATACATAAAAAATAAGGTTTTACAGGGTGTGTCATCTCGGTTGTCGGTATGTGAATATAAAAAAAAAAAAAAAAAAAGCATTCCGTATGTGGTCAGGGTAAATTCAGTTTGTGCTGATGTTTGTAACTGAAAAAAAAAATATTTGACCTAGAACCATCTTTTATTACACCCACTGACTCTGAAAGACTTTCCGTGTTTTTATAATACTACTACTTTTATAATCCAACTACTCGTCGCAAATATGCTTATATTTTGATAAAATTTGGTATATAAGCTTTTATTAGACAAACGCTATTGTAATTGGTGAAAATCGTTCAGACCTAGACCCCATACGAATAACCTCTATGAGATCGACTTAAACTGGTATCATTTAAAATTATGATACATATATCCATCAAATCTGGTTTATGTGTGTCTATTAATCGATAGTCCAAAAATAAACCCTGTAGGATAATTCTTAGTAACAGCCCCCATATAAAGCTGCTTTCCTATCTTCACTTAAATCTATCAAATAACAAAAATATTCCATATAAGTGGCATTGCTAAATATGGTCGGGATCGGGCTATTTTTTAGCTAGTCCCCATATAAATATTGCATCCGATATGACCTTCTTTATATATACAGGCAAAATAACTAATAAAAATGGCACCCGATGTTGGTTTAAGCTAATTTTCTATACCCAATTATTTGGACCTAAAACCCTTTCTGGAAACTCATGGTATAGAGTATCGTACAGTCGGCCTAGAGACACCATTATTTTCTTACTTGTTTATTTAACTTGGTCCTTTTCAACTCATTTGGACTAGTTTCTATTGCCCTCTTTTGGCCACGGCAATATGTCGTCTTTTCGCTGCATTTTCCGTAACTTTTTCCAGGAGAGAAAGAGGCTAAAGACTACAGAGAATGAGAGTAGACAAACACCAGCAAGCGATACCCATAGACATCGAACATGTTCGATAGCAACAACCACAGCTCTCTCTCAACATTTGAGAGATTGTAGTTGCTACAAAGCTACATTGCCGTAGGATGTGGGCGTACAAAAGGAGCAAACAATTGGAAAAAGGCTGTCATATTTCTGGTTGCAGATCGCAGACATCGCTCTTATTTCGTCAGCAGGCCAAGCAGTAAGTTGTCTGCACGCTAACAGGCTCTTGAAGAGGATATCTGGAAAAGGTTAATCGAGGAGATAGTTGTTTTGAAATATATTTAGGGAATTGGTGCCAACACCAATTCAACAATGAAAGGGCGAATTAAATTCATCCAATTAGTTGGATTACATCCAGCAAGAGTAGACCCAGGTGAGGTAGTGTCAGAAGCTGGATTACATTCAGCTCAGATTAGGGTCGAATTACATTCGTCCATTGCTGGTTTACAATTCCAGAATAGGAAGAAGACGATTCGGAAGAGCAGGGGCTGAATTACATGAATAAAAAGAGTAAAGGCGAATTACATTCGTCCACTATTTGTTGGACTACATCCAACCAAGAGAGGAGCATAGGGTCGCTAGGCCAGGGCGCTAACATCAATACCCGCGATGCCACACACCATCAGTACCCGCAACACCAGCAACAATAACCTATAATTGTAACATGGTGTGTTCATTATTATGAATAGAAACTCTGTATAAGGACCGTGGGACAGTTGAGTTATCCCAGCTTCAAATCTGGATGAACAGAAGGTTCTTTACACAACTCGGACAGTATAGCGGTAAAATTCGGCTTGCATGTTGGCCTTGAGCTCGTCAAAGATCTGAAGCCTGTTGGCTTACACTTTACTTTTCAGATAACCTCTCAAAAAGAAGTGCGAAGGGTTCTGGGTTGGAGATCTGGGAGGCCATTCAATGTCGCTTTTTTTTGGCACCATCCATCAAGGGAATTTTTGTTGCAGAAAGTGCATTGTTTGATTTGCAGTGTGGAATTCTAGACCTTTTTCATGCATTTTCGGGCACCGTTATCTTTCCCTTCTCTGTAGAAAAATGGCCAAATGATAGTTTTGGCGCAAACGCCGGACTAAAGAGTCGCTGTTTGGTCATGCAATAGTGGATCATGGATCTCTGTTCCCCAAATGCGGAAAAGCTGCTTGTTAACGCCTTCACTAAGTGTGAAATGTACCTCCTAAAGCCAGGTTCAGTGTCAACCATTCGGGCGACTGTTTGGACGTATTGCAGGCGACGTGGCCGATCTGCCAGTTGAAAACTAGCTGGACCTGGTCCGCGTTGCTGGCCCTAACAAAATATTCGGTTTTTATGTTTCATCTAGATTTTAACGCCCCGGTAGGTGAGTAGTTAGCATGCTCGCCTATCATGCGGGGGTCGTGGGTTCGATGCCCACCAGAGGCTTTGGTCTGTCGCTGCAAAAACTGGCCAAATCTGGCTTACACCTGGACCCAAATTATAAAAAAATCTGCAGACAAGCCACTCGGCTTCGCGGAACTAGGCTTATTAAAAAAAAAAAAAAAAAAAAAATACACAGTGTCACCCTCAATGCTTTTCTGAAGATTCCCTGAAAATTTCATTAAAATCGGTCCAACCATTTTGGAGTCCATACCGAACATACACACAAACATACTACATCCCTTTTTATATATATAGATAAATGGAATTCATCCTTTAAATTTATCCTTTGACTGACGTCAAAGTGCTGAGTTTGGTGACGATACGATTCATTTGGGTTCTCACCACCACTTGCTTTTACCGCTTCAACCAGTTATTTGAAAGGTCTTGGAGGTTAATGAGCTGCATGTGGACGATCTCCTAGTGGCCCGCGCTCAACCAAACTCGACAACAAACGACGAAAAGTGTTGTCAGAAGTTTGCTGAAGGACTTTTTTCAATGTTCATCGTAACTATTTCGGCGCATTATTTTCGTATAACGTTTCAAAAACATGTGTTCTTATGTCAATCGGTTGACAACTCTTTAAAGTTATTTAATGTTGCTATGCCGATATAAATGATGTTAAACCCTGTACTGTTAACTGAATTTTTAATTTTACAGCGATTTTCTACACCCTCACAGTAGAGCAGCAACTAAAACATTTAAAAAAGCCAGAAATTTCATATAATCCACTTATTCAACCATATGCCATTACTTGCCACAATTTCGTTATTTAGGTTTTATTTTTAACAAAAAAAATTAAAAATATGCACATTAAAGGCGTCAGATTGTCACTAGCAGTTATGAATTTGTTAACAGAAAAAAAAAAAATATTTCATTGTGTTCAAAAATAACTAAATTGTGAAAATGGATGAAAACTAAAAATGTTATGAATTGAACTCTGGGGTAAAATGATTCAACAACCCTTGCATACTCATGTAAAATTTCAACAAGAATCACACCAGAATTCTATTGAAAATATATTTAAAAAAAAAGTAGATATTTGAATCATTGCCAAAGGGTCATATTGGTGAAAAAAATAAACGAAGAAGAGTTGGAGAATAACTCTGATTTTTTTGCGTGATATTTTTAAACAACATAAGTGAAACTACATATACATAGTTGAGAGATAAGTTCGTTTGGTTTGTCTATAAAAAAAAGCGTGAATTTTACTCCCAGTAATTTCATGATTAAACAAAGTAAAGAAGAAAAAATATAATCGAATTATATTTCTGTTTGTTTAAAATCATTTACACTAACTGGTCCTGCATGACATTGATACACTTAAAACTAATTGAAATTTAATTAAAAATAATTGGAAATATATAATAAATTGGAAGTATACATATGTATATAGTCAATAAAAACTTTTATTATAGTTTTCAGGTTATTCCGATTAGTTGTTTTTTTTTTTTTCATTAATATTTTTATTATATTTTGTTAACAAACATAAGCCAATATGTATGGCAAAAAAATTAAGTTGAATACAGTGGAAAATCTATTTTGGGTTAAATAATTTTTATGCGCTTGATGTACATCGACTAGGGTTTCTCAACTTCTTTTGTTTCAGCAATATCCGATCAGGTTTGAAATCAAGAAATAGGCTTAGGGGCATAAATCTCGGTAGTTGAGGTAGTAATTCGTAGGGCAATTTCGCCATGGCGACTACGTGCACGCGTATATAGTCTTGATGGTAGAACATTTTATTCCTGATCCAATGCAGGTATTTTTGCTTCAAGTCGTCATTAAAACGATGAAATAGATTCCGAAAAGATTCCTCATTGAGTGTTTTTCCCTTTTTAGGCTAATTAATAGCATCGGCTTGTCATCTCCTTTAACCAATATACATGGAGAAACCGACGATTTTGACTGTTTCTGATCTTTGGTGTGTTGTGATAGATCCATGGTTATGACATGATGCAAAAATTCTTCGCGATTGCTGTTAAAAATTGCCAAACACTGCTTCGAAGTTTCCACACGACAATATATGCCATGAAATTTAACTACCTCAATTTTGATTTCTTTCGGTATTTCGCCTTTCAACTAAAAGTGTTCAATCACTGCACCCAACTTTTTTTTAGTCCCTTGCCTGAAAATATCAATAGTTTAAATCATATTCGATATCAGTCACATTTTTTACACCAAACATTGTTTCAACAAACAAGCGCCTTTAAGGACTTAATTGATTCTTAAAGGAGATTG
>OY821519.1:94416584-94624084 GCA_963682025.1 Cordilura impudica | reverse complement strand
TAATAGTTAAGTCGGTGCAAAATCGGTGCAAAAAAGAGATCCTAAAGCACAAACGATATCCTATAGGTTACTAACTTAAGAAATATTCAATGTAAATTTAGTTATGATACATATTAATTTTTCAATTGTACGAATACCTTTTCGTACGATTTTTTCTACCTCTATTACCTGCATTAAATTTGGTACTCCTTAAATACAGTAAAGAAAACTAATTATAAGTTTAATAATTTATTTAAAAAAAAAAAAATAATTCAACTTAGTAAATTTTTTTTTTATTTTTTTCGCAGTATAACTTTTTTAATGTCACAATTTTTCTAGCAAGTGTATAGAAGCGAAGGAGTCTTTGGTTGAATGTTTGGGAGCAAAAGGAAAACTGTAACTAAACAGTTTTTATGGCTGATTTTGTGACAGTGGATATATTTTTACATAACTTGATTAAAACTAAGGAAGATTGTTTTAGTTTCGACTTGCTGGTTTCTATTGTTCTTAACTAATGCCCTACATGTTGAGGTCTCGCACAATTAAAATTAACCTAACATTAGTACTTCTATGGCCTACTGAGTGTTTGATATATTATGCTTTTACAAAAGTGTTTACTGAAAAGTTTAGGAGATATTATGAGATACAATATACCAAATTGGCAATTTTCGAAAGACATGTTTTCATTAAGATCTACTAACAGGAATGGTATTTATATCAATAGAATATCTCCAAATGAGTTAAAAATTGAATCTGCCTTGAAACACTTGATTGACTGGATCCGTTTTCTCATATTTAGTTTCAAAAAAGGGGTAAAAAAACTGAACTTTTTCCGATTTACCTAATTTGAAGAAATTGAGATATAATACTGTGCCCAACTGAAAAAGTGATTTTTAATTTAATCTTCGCTGGTTTTTCGATTTGGACAAATTATTGGGCAAACCTGCATTCTATTAAATTTTGTTTGCATATTAAATTCGAGTGATGACATTTTGAAAAAACAGTCAGCATTTTATTCGCCAAAAGCCTGTCCAAACTAGGAACAATTAATAGTATTTGAGTGTTATGCGCCATTTAAGTAAAGCTATTCACATGCAAAGGTCACAATTATAAACAAACACCATTTGTTTTTGTGCACAAAATGCTACTCATATCTTTCCGCAACCACTGTATTTGCCTGATTTAGCATCGGGTGACTTTTGGTGACTTCTCCAATGAATTCAAGAGAGCATTCCAGCAACATCGTGTGAGAATCCAATTTTACAACACTAAATTGTCGACACAATGTGCAAAGAGAGAAAGTGACTGAAGACTACAGAGAGGGGAGACAAACATACGCAACATACGTCGAACATGTTCGATAGCAACAACCACAGCTAATGTGTGAGAGAGCTTACGGTTGCCCTTTCATCTCACAACATTTGAGAGAACGTGGTTGCTACAAAGCTACATTGCTATAGGATTGCTGCGTATAAAAGGGGCGGAAAAATGTGCAGATTGCAGGTATATCTCATAATAATAAATAAATAAAAAATAAATTAAATATATGGGGCGCTTTTAAAACCGACGTCTTCCGATCGGGATGAAATTTGCACCAAGGTTAGTCCTATTGGATAGTAGTTTAGACACAATTGTTCAATAAGATCGGGTATTACAGGTTTTAGAAACACTTACACACTAATAGGAAAAAAATCAAATTTGTGCATATGCAAAATATTTAAAAACCTTTGTCTTGAGTTACATTTTTTTTTTTATAGATATCCCACTCTCATCCCATTAAGCGACCAAAAAGCTCTTAAAGGAAAAAACCTAAGCTTTCTTTTGAGTAGAAAAAGGGCGTTTACAAAAAAAAAAGTAAAAAAAAGTAAAAAGATTTGCAAAAAAAAGTAAAAAAAAAATTTTTTTTTTAAATTTCTTTTTCCGAAATTTTGAAGAAATAGCTATCTAAACTATTTGGGACAAATTTTGCTAAGAACAATAGGTAAAAAGTTACATGGATGAGAAAAAACACCTTTTTGAACAAAATGTCCAATAGGACTAACCTTGTTGCAAATTTCATCCCGATCGGAAGACATCGATTTCAAAAGTTGGGTCACTTTACATGAAACGCCCCATATAATAAATTGAATAAATAAATAAATTAAAATTATGACTAAATGAATAAATAAATAAATGAATAAATTAATAAGTAAACAAATAAATTAAATACATAAATAAATAAGTAAATAATAAATAAAAAAATAAACTAATAAATAAATAAACAAATTCATTAAATATATTAATAAATAAATAATTAAATAAATAAAAGAAGTAATTAAATACTTAAAAAAATAAATTAAATTTATCAATTAGGAAATAAATAAATATATTAATAAATAAATAAACAAATATATTAAATATATTAATAAATAAATAAACTAATAAGTAAATAAAGAAATAAATAAATAAATACATAAATTAATGAATATATTAATAAAAAAATAAACAAATAAATTAAATATATAAATATATGAATACATAAATTGATTAATTAATTATTAAATAAATAAGTTAATAAATAATCAATAAAGAAATAAATTAAATATATTAATAAATAAATAATTAAAGAAATAAAAAATTAACTAAGTTAATAAACAAATAAATTAAATATATAAATTAAAAAAATATATAAATAAATAAATTAATAAATAAATAAGCAAATAAATTAAATATATTGATAAATAAATAAATAAGCTAATAAATAAATAAATACATAAATTAATGAATATGTCAACAAATAAATTAAATATATAGATAAATGAACAAATAAACTAATAAATAAATAAATACATAATTTAATGAATATATTAATAAATAAATAAAGAAATAAATTAGATATATAAATAAATGAATATATAAATTGATTAGTTAATTAATATATAAATAAGTTAATTAATAAATAATAAATAAATAAATAAACAAATAAATTAAATATGTTAATAAATAAATAAATAAGTAAATAATTAAATAAATAAGTAAATAAATAAACAAATAAATAATATATATATAAATAAATCAATATATATATATATATAAATAAATAAATAAACTAAGAAAGATATATATAAATAAATACATAAATTAATAAATATGTTAACAAATAAATAAACAAGTAAATTAAATATATAAATATATTGATAAATAAATAAATAAACTAATAAATAAATAAATAAATACATAAATTAATGAATATATTAATAAATAGATATATAAATATATGAATAAATAAACTGATCAATTAACAAATAAATAAATAAGTTAATTAATAAATAATAAATAAATAAACAAACAAATTAAATATGTTAATAAATAAATAAATAAATAAACAAATAATTGAATATATATATTTATATACATATAAATAAATAATTTATATAAATAAACAAATACATAAATAAATATATAAATAAGTTAAGAAATAAATAAATAAACAAATAAATGAAATATATATATATAAATATATATATATATATATATATTAGATACATCCAAATTTGTATGAAAATGGATCATATTTTCCGATCCGTGCACGACGTAGTAAATATGAAAGAAGATGTCAAAAATCCCATAAAACCGAAATCAGTCGCCCGATATCGTCAAAAGTGGCTTGTCCCTAGGGGAAACTCCATATTTTGATCAAGTTCCATTCATATATTAAAATAAAATTTTTAAAAGGTATTTCAATCGACCGGAAATTTATTTATATGGCCAATTCCAATGTAGAATTGACCGCTGAATCGAATGCAGCTGATAGAATATCAAAAAAAATTATGCCTGACCCTACAGCGGCGATTAAAGTCACATTTTGTTTTTTGTTATTTAATTTTTTATATATATCATGTCAGGTGACTGATACGAAAGAGACCTATGTAAAAATGAACACAACAGGGTTGTAGCGCATTTTATGTAGATGAATGTAGTTTAAAAAAATTCAAATCGCACATTATTTGGATGAGTTATGGCCAATTTCGTTAAAATTGCCATATACATTTTTAAGCGAAAACGTGTATTTTCGTCATATCTTGAAAAAAAAGTCATCTGATATTGGTGGTATCATACCAATTTTTATTAGTTTCGTCAAGCCCGATTAGCTGAGACCAGTGGCGGATCCAATGAGGGGGTTTTGGGATTAATCCCCCCAACAGTAAAATTTTTGTACCATAAATTAACCCTTAAACGAAAATTAACCCTGTTATTGGGGCTATTTTTATATAATCCCCAATTTAATCCCGTTTATCATAACTACATATGTGCAAATTTCGAAAAGTTGGTTCGGTATGCGCGTTAAGATTCCGAAACAAGGTAGATTTAGAGAAGGTACAGCCAACGCTCAATTGTCATGTCTTTCGTTCCTTTTGAGTGAGTTTTTTTCCTTTGTATTTTATAGAACGGGTGACGACGCGATTAGAAAATACACAGCAAAACAAAAACTACAGAACCAACGGTACTTTTAACATTACATTTTCAAACGCTGATATTTGCGTTTTTGCTATTTTATTATATTGAAAAATTTATCAGTTCTAATAAAGCATTTGAATATTAAACATCTTTTATAATTATTTGGAAATCAAAAAAAAACCTTAATTTCAATAAAGCTTAATATATTTCTCAGTAAAATGGAAGAAAAATATTATTTGATAAGTAAGTTTCTAGATTCTAGACGGGGGAGGTAAACCAATAAAAATCAAAGCACCTGGTGCAGTCAGCCGAGCGCGGTTTTTGGCAAAGCAATTTACACGCTGAAAATGTACTTATTCAGAAATCAGTTTGTTTTAACAGGTATGTATCATAAATTCAAATGTTCAATGATTTCAAATGTATTAAATTTATTTTATGAGTTTAATATTCTAGATAAGGAGTTGAAGGTTTACAGGATGTGAACATATTCATCGCAATCGTGTACATACGATACTGGTATTATTGCACTTTTTCAGTTGCTGCTCCTATGCTTGACCTCAAATTGATCGAAAATTTAATAGACTATCGGAACATAAATTTGAAGTTGGCCAACAAAATGCTAAGAGTATTTGGTCGTCATTTGTGGTACTTGTCAGAATCATTAGTCGGCCTTGCATTTTTCGACAGAAGTATCGATGCGAAAACCAAGAGACTCATGATAACCGCTTTGGAGAAAAATGGTGACGCAAATAAATTTAGACATGATTACATCAACATTCTTACAGTCACTGTCGCTGATTTGAAGATTGAGAGCTTTATAACGTCACGAACTCTAACATTCTTCGAATCTTTGTTTACAAAAAAACCTGATGAGGCAAATCACTTGGACTTTCTAGAAATTGATCCGAGTCGTTGGGAGAACAATGAAAATTATTTGCGTGCCAGGGGAATGTTGGTTGTAAACGACGCCGCCGAAAGAGCAATGAAAAAGATTCAATGAAAAAGTCACTAACGTTGAGACCGAAAAGCAAATGGTTTTGCAGCTAGTTGAAAAACACCAAAAAATGTTTGGTTACAGAGCAACAACAAAAGAAATGATTTTGAATCATAATTTTTAAGTACCATTTAAAATGCAACATATGTACACTGAAATAAAAATATTCCCATTCAAATACTGTTTTATTCGGTCTTTCCAATATTGGTCTCAGCCAGGGGCGTATCCATATATATACAAAAATTTTACTGTTGGGGGGGGATTAATCCCAAAATCCCCCTCATTGGATCCGCCACTGGTCTCAGCTAATCGGGCTTGACGAAACTAATAAAAATTGGTATGATACCACCAATATCAGATGAATTTTTTTCAAGATATGACGAAAAGACACGTTTTCGCTTAAAAATGTATATGGCAATTTTAACGAAATTGGCCATAACTCATCCAAATAATGTGCGATTTGAATTTTTTTTTAACTAAATTCATCTACATAAAATGCTCTACAACCCAGTTGTGTTCATTTTTACATAAGTCTCTTTCATATCAGTCACCTGACATGATAAATATAAAAAATTAAATAACAAAAAAAAAAAATGTGACTTTAATCGCCGCTGTAGGGTCAGGCATAATTTTTTTTGATATTCTATCAGCTGCATTCGATTCAGCGGTCAATTTTACATGGGAATTGGCCATATAAATAAATTTCCGGCTGATTTAAATACATTTTAAAAATTTTATTTAAATATATGAATGGAACTTGATCAAAATATGGAGTTTCGCCTAGGGACAAGCCAGTTTTGACGATATCGGGCGACTGATTTCGTTTTTATGGTTTTTTTGACATCTTCTTTCATATTTACTACGTCGTGCACGGATCAGAAAAAAAAATACTTTTGGATGTATCTAATATATATATATAAATAAGTAAATAAATAAACAAATAAATTAAATTTATACAAAAATAAATAAATACGTAATTAACGAATAAATGAAATATGTAAATAAATAAATATATAAATAAATATATGAATAAACAAATAAATTTAATATATAAATAAATAAATATATGGGGGATTTCATGTCAAGTGCACCAACTTTTGAAACCGATGTCTTCCGATCGGGAAGACCTATTCGATAGTAGTTTAGACACAATTTTTCAACAAGATCGGTCCAGATCTCTCTGAGTTAGAGGGGATCAAAATTTGACATTTTGGCCAAACAGGTGTTTTTTCTAATCCATGTAACTTATTACCTATTGTTCTTAGAAAATTTTCTCCCAAATAGTTTAGATAGCTATTTCTTCAATATTTCGGAGAAAAATACTTAAAAAAAAAAAAAATATTTTAGACTTTTTTTTTGCTAAATTAAAGCATTTCAAAAAGGGCTTTTTTTCATAAGAAAGCTTAGGATTTTTCCTTTAAGAGCTATTTGGTCGCTTAGTGGGATGGGAGTGGGATATCTATCAAAATAAATGTTTTGTAACTCAAGACAACGGTTTTACAATTTTTCACAAATGCACTATTTTGAATTTTTTCCTATTTGCGTCTAAAACCTTACAAATAAAACTTATACTGAGAAACTAGACAAACTAAACTTTCCGAAGGTATATAACATACCTAACTAAAACTTTATACCCTCGATACTGTAATACCCAGAATATGTTAACCTCAGGAAAAAAACGCTTTTTTTCTATAGAAATGTTGAAAAATTATTATTTTTTATTTATTTTTAATAATAATTAAATTAATGTACATATAATAATATTAAAAATAAAAAGAAAAATAATTTATTAAAATTTAATCTTAATTGCATTAGATCCATTTATATCATAACTATTTTTATACTTAATTTACTGTAGCTGATGAAGTATTTTAGTCTTGTAAATTTTTAAATATCCAGTCTTTCATCCAGCTTTTTTGTCGCCTTTATTTACTGCGTTTTTTTGTCAATCCTTTCTTGGGGTTACTAGGTTCAGCTGTTGATTTCGCTGCTGGTTTATTTGTTGTCTTTGGAAAGAAATCGCATTGAATAGAGGCAGAAAACTTTTCCAACTTGAGTCTTCCATCGACAAGCGGTATAAAAGCATGGTATTGAGCGGTGCCATCGATTGTTACCGCAGCATCGAATCTGCTCTTCAGTGGTTTCAATGTTTCCTGATGATCCTCTTTGCTACTAAAAACTATTTTAGTTTCTTTACAATAACTCTTTGCCCAATAACTCTTTGCAGTCGCATCTAAGATGCGCTCTTGATGAGAGCACTGGAGGCTATACTTCGCTGCATTTCTTTTAAGGTTTGCCCCAATACCATCACATGCTCCTTTACCATGAGCAGTAGGATGAAAATGCCACTCAGCTGGCATTCCAAAATCTTATTCATGGGCCATAAGATTTGCCAAGCTACTTTTGTTTTTAAAATGTTGACGAGCTCCGTCCGAAACGTAGTATACCTTCTTTACTGTAAATTTAGATTTTAGAAATTTTTGTATTCTCTTCTGGTACTCATAAACTACAACGGTATCATGTTTTAAATCGTCGGATATGATTGCCATACTTTTGTGTTCCAGTTTTTTATCTTTCATGTAGTAAATAACTACTGTGAATACAGTTGCTTGGTCGTTATTGAAGTGGAATGCTTGTATGGCATCCTGAAGAACATATTTATAGTTTTCAGCGAAATCATATGAAATAACGAATTCACCAGACTTCAAATGTATCTTCAAATCCTTGAAGAATGACCATTGCTCTTTGACTAAAAAGTCATGGGTTCTCAAGTTTAGCAATCCTGTACACATTTCTTCCACAAAATCATCCACATTTAAAATGATTGTTTTCAATGTGCATCTGTCAGTCTGAATCCAAGAATCAAACTTGACCTCTATATATTCTCGATCTAAAGAGTTGATTAAATTTTCTTTGATGAATGTGGTTTTCGGGCAATTGGTACATTCACCTAAGTGGCAAGAAGTTGTTGCATTAAGACACATAGTCAATTTAAAGCAATCGCGGTAATCGTGTAAATCTTCTGCCGAATGATCTGTTAAATACTTTAAGTTGATTTCCTACAACATCAGTTTAACATTTTCATGGTAAATGCAAACGCATACTGTGTGAGTTCCGCTGCTTTTTGCCAAAACGCAATGTTTTGGCCTCATTTGGGTTAATTTCGTGAAGCCAATTCTAACATCCTCGTGCTCAGATTGAAATGTTGCAAATAACTCTTTCAGGTTACAGAGAGCCATTCTCTTCTGTTACGCTATGAAGGTATGTTACATACCTTCGGAAAGGTTAATTTGTCTAGTTTCTCAGTATAAGTTTTATTTGTAAGGTTTTACACACAAATAGGAAAAAATTCAAAATAGTGCATTTGTGAAATATCGAAAAACCGTTGTCTTGAGTTACAAAACATTTATTTTGATAGATATCCCACTCCCATCCCACTAAGCGACCAAAAAGCTCATAAAGCAAAAATCCTAAGCTTTCTTATGAAAAAAAAAAAAAATAAATAAAAAAAAATGCCCTTTTTGAAAATAAAGGCAAAAAATGCTTTAATTTAGCAAAAAAAAAGTCAAAAATTTTTATTTTTTTTTTAAAGTATTTTTTCCGAAATATTGAAGAAATAGCTATCTAAACTATTTGGGAGAAAATTTTCTAAGAACAATAGGTAATCAGTTACATGGATGAGAAAAACACCTGTTTGGCCAAAATGTCAAATTTTGATCCCCTCTAACTCAGAGAGATCTGGACCGATCTTGTTGAAAAATTGTATCTAAACTACTATCCAATAGGACTAACCTTGGTGCAAATCGGAATCGGAAGACATCGGTTTCAAAAGTTGGTGAACTTGACATGGATAAGTAAATAAGTAAATAAATAAACAAATAAACAAATAAACAAATAAATTAAACTTATACAAAAATAAATAAATACATAATTAACAAATAAATTAAATATGTAAATAAATAAATATATAAATAAATAAATGAATAAACAAATAAATTTAATATATAAATAAATAAATATATATGTAAATAACTAAATGAATAAATAAATAAATATTTACAGAAATAAATAAATAAATTAATAAATACATGAATAAATAATTGAATAAATTATGAAATGAAATTAATTAAATAAATTAATAGATATATAAATAAAAAATTAATAAATTAATAAATAAATAAATTAATTAATATATAAATAAATAAATTAAATACATAAATAAATAAGTAAATATATAAATAAAAAAATAAACTAATAAATAAATAAACAAATACATTAAATATATTAATAAATTAATAATCAAATAAATAAGAGAAGTAATTAAATACGTAAATAAATAAAAAAATAAATTAAATATATCAATTAAGAAATAAATAAATTGTTAAATAAATAAACAAATATATTAAATATATTGATAAATAAATAAATAAACTAATAAAGAAATAAATAAATAAATACATAAATAATTGAATATATTAATAAAAAAATAAAAAAATAAATTAAATATATAAATATATGAATACATAAATTGATTAATTAATTATTAAATAAATAAGTCAATTAATAAATAATAAATAAAGAAATAAATTAAATATATTAATAAATAAATAAAGAAATATGTAAATAAATAAGTAACTTAATAAATAAACAAATAAATTAATTATATAAATAAATATATATATATATATAAATAAGTTAAGAAAAAAATATATAAACAGATAAATGAAATATATAAATAAATAAATTAATATATAAATAGGTAAATAAATAAAGAAATAAATTAAATTTATACAAAAATAAATAAATTCATAATTTACAAATAAATTAAATATGTAAATAAAAAAATATATATAAATATATAAATGAATAAACAAATAAATTTTATATATAAATAAATAAATATATATATAAATAAATAAATGAATAAATAAATATTTTAGGAAATAAATAAATAAATTAATAAATACATGAATAAATAAATAGATAAATTATGAAATGAATAAATTATGAAATTAATAAATAAATAAACAAATTAATTAAATAAATAAATAAATAAATATATAAATAAATGAGTGAATTAATAAATAAATCAACTAATAAATAAACAAATAAATTAAATATATTAATAAGTGAATAAATAAATAAATATATAAATAAATAAATAAATGAATAAATAAATATGTAAATATATATATAAACAAACAAATTAAATATATAACTAAACAAATAAATAAATAAATTAAGAAATAATCAAATAAATATATAAATACATAAATAAAAAAAAATTAATAGATAAATAAATTCAATTAATTTCTATTATTAAAATAATGTTATGCTTTTATTTTTAATTAGGATTGATTCTGATCTCATTTGGTTCTGATCACAAAAATGTGTCATTTTGATTTATTTATTTTTTAAAATCAATATTTGTAGGAATCGGAGACGGACTCCGACTCCAATTAACAAAATAACTACCGACTCCACGACTCTGACTCCACAGCCCTATTAAACTCGAAAATGCCTTATGCTAAGTCATTTTCAATGTCAATATGTGTCAATTATTGTCAGTTTTATGAAAACGGGTTGTAATGTCTTATCATTTGCAACAGCTGGCAACATTTGGCATCAAAAATGAAATTGCCAACATGTTGGTAATTTGTTTTTGTTTGACAAACGGATTCTTTATTATTTCTAAGATGTAATGCAGGCATAATAAATAGAAAATTACGAGATGTCAGTTGAGTCAATTGTGTGTTGTCAGTTTATATGACATAGTTAAACCAGTGTTTAACCATTGAAGCGAAGAAATATTTTTATATCTTGTTTCTGTTATTTTTTCGGACTACAATTTTCAAAAGTAATAAAATTTTGCCTTAATGTTATGCTTTTGCAAATTTTCATTAATGTTTTTTTTTTTAATAAAAGCGATAAAAGTTATTAAGGTTATAAAGTATATTTATATAAAACCTGACCTTGAAAATATGTATTTTATTTTTCAAATTTCTCGCCAGGAAGTTCCGCAACACTTTGCCAGAATATAATTTTACTTAACACAGTAATTCACAATGGGTATTGTATCGTAGTATCTGTTGTATCGTGTATCACTTTAACAATAGTGTAAAATTGTTGTTGGTAATTTTCACTGAAAAATCTGATACACGATACAACTTCATTTGCTATGTTTAGTAAATGTTGTATATTGCAGCATAACATATCAGTCCCAAGTGAATGCCAGTTTTTATGAAAAAGAAAAAATAAATACATAGAATTTTATCAGCATAAATAATTATAAAATAAATTATGGCAAATAATGCAAATAACGCAAATACATCGATAAGTTTATTTATATAAAAATTAATTTTTATATTTTTAGTATGTATTTTCTCTTTCAGTACCAACCAAAACATTTAATATTTTTTTTTTTTTTCATTATAAATTAAAATGGAAGAGGTACGTAACTAAAACTCCAGGGTATATCTCATGACCAAAAAGCAACCACTGACAAGTGTTTTCTCTTATACGAAATAGCAGAAGCGACGAAGCGATCTTTCCTCGTTGGATCAAAAATTACTAAAGAAAGCGTTTTACAATATGAAAATACAACTGAGTGTTCACAACAAATGATTGTATTGTGTATTTCAATACAACATACAGTATACAACACCTGTTGTGAATTGCCCAAGTGTTTGTAATTTTTTTTTTATAACCTAATGAATTTGATTTATATTTTATCCTCTCTGAGACGTTTGGTCTTGATTTTCAGACAGTATATATATTTTCCAGATATTTTTTTAAACGTTCTTGAAGTATTATGGCATTTGGTATAGGTCACTTTCATTATTTTTTTTTTTTTTACTATTTATTTATTTTTTTGGTAACTTTTGCGAATTTTTTTGGTTTCCCATTATGTGAGAGTATAAGGAAAACCACAATATTTAATTTAGAAACATACATATTTGTAGAATGTATAAATAGTAATTAACGAAAACGTTTGTTAATTTTTTTTTTATATTATTTTGGTTCACTCCTTATTTTAGAGAATGTAGCAGTCGATAAGCTTCCACTGAAAGTTTTCATTAGTTCTGTTTCTCCTTCGTTCGTTATTAATGAAAAAAAAAAAAAAAAAAAAAAAAAAAAACAAGATGATTAGTATAATTATCTTTGTTTGCTGCCACAGTTTACTTTGAGGTTCTATGGTAAAATGTTCTGATTACCAATGGGAAAAATATTTTGTGTAAAAAAGTAGTGAAATCTTTATTTGCATTTTTTGTTTTAAAGTTTTATTCTCATTAGTCACATATGGGAAATTCGATTTATAAACGGGTCGACCGCACCACCGCAGATTTTATTAAAAATTTCTACAAATATTGTACCTTACTCCTTATTCAAAACATTTATACCCCTAAATTTTATAGTTCTCTGATTAAGGCGGCGCCAAAAGTGAAAAAAATCATTAACAACTCTCAAAAGTCAACATTCTATCGGTTATCTTTGAAAGTACAAGTTCAACGGAGGTGTCGTTTCAAAGGTATGAATATTAATTTTTTTTTTCAAGTTTCATACGGTGCCTATCATATATAACTAAACAAAGTAATTTTTGGAACTCAGTTGCATATAATTCAAGTTTTCTGTTCAGAAATTAAAAAGTATCAAATGTTTCTAAATATAAAATGTTCCATTAATAAAAACTGATGAATAAAAGATTCAATTCGAAATATTGCCGCTTTTTAAAAGCGATTATAATAAAAAAAAAGAAAAAATTTCAATGTGTCGTAAATAAATAAACAGTGCAGCTAATGGCCGAGTCCCAATAATTAAATCCTTCAATTCGCTTAAATTTCGAGGACCCCTTCAATAATTTTAGTTTTAAGCGATGCCCATCAATTTTCGATTGGTAATATATTTTGGCTTTGAGGACGCCACTCCAAAATGTTAATTCTCTCATTAGCTATATATTTTGAAAGAATATTGGCCTTGTGAATAGGTACATTGTCCTGCTGTTGACATCATCAAATGCTTACTTCCAGGAACTATTATGACTTTCATCAAATTGAAGTAAACGTGCCTTCAAGTACCAATATTTTTCCAACTCCATAAGCCGAAATGCATCCCCAAACCATTGAGTCCCTGTGGACTTTTGTACACTTGAACGTCAAAGACTTATTATTTTTGCGCCAAAAGTACATATATTTCAATCGAGTCATAGGCTAATCAGTCCAGAGTATTTTTTAACAAAAACTTTCGGCTTTGCGGGCGTGGTTTACAATGAACTTCAAACTCTTTTACTGATTTAGTCTGCTAATGAATAGAATTTTTCGTACAATTCGACCGTGCTTTCCGTCTTCATAAAGTCTTCTCCGTATTGTAGATAGAGATGGTGTTGTTTGGTGTTCTGATACTTATCTTAGAATTTTTGGAGCAGAAAGCATGGGATTTGAAGCTGAGATACTCCTTATTCCTCTGTCTATCCTTTTTGTTGTGATTTTTGGTCGTCCTGGGGAGTAATTACGGTGAATCCGTTCGTTGGATTTGAAGGTTTTAATCACTTTGAATATAACAGCTGGTGTTTTATTTAATATTTTTGCTATACTTCTATATATTTCAGCTTCATAGTGTAACTTAATGATAGCTTTTCGTTCTCCAGTACTTAACATTGCACAGTTTGCCATCTTTTACATAAAAATTATTCCTTAATTAAAAAATTGCGGTTTTAAAATAATATATAATGAAAAAATTTTTTGATTCTGCTTACGAAGTAAGAAATGTGTTCTGCTAAAGTTATTAAATAGGTTTGAACGAAAAACTTCACTTTTTTTAAATAAATAATTAAAGAAATAATGTCAAGGACTAACTTATTTTTGACCCGTGTGAGTCAGGTTTTTTCATACTTCTCTCATAATTAACTAAAAATAAGCTTATTTACTTATGTTTTTAATCAACACTAACAGATTGCAGCGCTCGAAATTCGAGTGCAATTTCTAGGCAGCTTTATTTTTCAACTTAGCCAATTCACAAACCAACATTTTTATGGTTTATTATTATTGTGAATGAAGATAACAAACTCATTAACAAACACATTAACAAATTTAATAAACACACATAACATATGTATAATTTTATGTATGTGTTAGTAGCAACTTTAAATGCAATTTACTCAAAATAAAGAAAAAAATTTAAAAATCTGTAAATCTGCAAAACGGCTAAAAAGAAATACCTTTCAAATAAGATACGTTTGTTCAAAATCGAGATAAAATTGTAGAACAAAACACAGGTCACAAGAAATCGACTAGCCTATTAATATTATAGATATATAAATATATGAATACATAAATTGATTAATTAATTAATAAATAAATAAGTTAATTAATAAATAGTAAATAAATAAATAAACAAATAAATGAAATATATTAATAAATAAATAAATAAATAATAGAAATAAATAAATACGTAAATAAATAAACAAATAAATTAAATATATAAATTAATAAATAAATAAATTATTAAATAAAAAATAAGTAAAAAATCAAATATATTGATAAATAAATAAATAACTTAATAAATAAATAAGCTAATAAATCAATAAATAAATAAATACATAAATTGATGAATATATTAGTAAATAAATAAACAAATAAACTAAACTAGTTGATTCCAGCGCTCGAAATTCGAGTGCTATTTCCAGGCAGCTTTATTTTACGACGTAGCCAATTCACAAACCAATACTTTTATTGTTTATTTTTATTGTGAATGAAGATAACAAACTCATTAACAAACACATTAACAAATTTAATAAAACACACATAGCATATGTCTAATTTTATGTATGTGTGAGTAGCAACTTTAAATGCAATTTACTCAAAACAAAGGAATAATTTAAAAAACTGTAAATCTGCAAAACGGCTAAAAAGAAATACCTTTCAAATACGATACGTTTGGTGAAAATCGGGATAAAACGGTAGAACAAAACACAGGTCACAAGGAATCGCCTTGATTAATTAATAAATAAATAAGTTAATTGATAAATAGTAAATAAATAAAGAAACAAATAAATGAAATATATTAATAAATAAATAAATAAATAATAGAAATAAATAAATACGTAAATAAATAAGCAAATAAATTAAATATATAAATTAAGAAATAAATAAATTAATAAATAAACAAATAAATCTAATATATTGATAAATAAATAAATAAACTAATAAATAAATAAGCTAATAAATCAATAAATAAATAAATACATAAATTAATGAATATATTAGTAAATAAATAAACAAATAAATTAAAGTAGTGGATTCCAGCGCTCGAAATTCGAGTGCAATTTCCAGGCAGCTTTATTTTTCAACTTAGCCAATTCACAAACCAATACTTTTATGGTTTATTTTTATTGTGAATGAAGATAACAAACTCATTAACAAACACATTAATAAATTTAATAAATATACACATAGCATATGTGTAATTTTATGTATGTGTTAGTAGCAACTTTAAATGCAATTTACTCAAAATAAAGGAAAAAATTTAAAAATCTGTAAAACTTCAAAACGGCTAAAAGAAATACATTTCAAATAATATACGTTTGGTCAAAATTGGGATAAAATGGTAGAACAAAACACAGGTCACAAGAAATCGTCTAGCCTATTAATATTATCGAAAAATAAAATAATAATAATAAAAAGTGCTAAAATGATGCATTTTTCGCGAAATAACTCTATCGAAAGACAAGAAATATGTTAAAAAAATAAAATCCAAATAAAACAAACGAAAAACATATTTTTTTAGTGATGTCAAAACAGTGGAAACTTTAATTGATACAATATAAAATAACTTGGTATGAAAGAAAATTTATAAAATCTTAATCGTTTTCAATGTTTTTATCTTATAATTAATTATAATAAAATAATGGCAAGAATAAATTTTTATAGATAAGAGAAAATACTTTGAAAATTGAAAAAAATAAGTAAATTTGAGTGCGAGCACTAATACTTATTTAACTTAAAATTAAAATTAATTCATATTTTTTTCTCACAGATTATAACATAAAATAAATAAGTAAAACAACAGTAAGGAACAAAAATAACTGTCAGTTTCGATAAAAAAGTATGAAGTAAATCTAAATGATTGGAAAAAATAATAAGAGCATTTAATAAATGTAAATAAACAAACGGTATAATCCAAATTTTGATCGGTATTATTTGTTGGTATTTGCTATGTTTTATTAAAAGCCGGTATATGCACCTTTATTTTGTATAATATTTTCCCCATTTTTGCATACAGGGGCTAGGAGTACGGCAAGTCTGCACTGGTATTTTATACCATTTATTTTTTGTACAAAATTCCGTAATTGATCCTTGTTTTGGAATACTTCCTTTCCCATTCTTTACTTTAATTCTCTCCAAATATTTTCGATTATGTTCAAGTCCGGAGACTGACTTGGCCAGGTAAGCAAAATAATTCCATTGTGTTGAAAACAGTCCTTGAGCAGCTTAGGTGGGAGTATGCTTTGTATCATAATCCTGCTGAAATATCCATACTTTCTTCGGAATAGGGCAACTTTGTCCTTTGTTCAATTTTTTGTAAGCAAATGAGACCTAATATTCATTGTGTAATCAAAAAAAAAAAAAAAAAAAACGTTTCGTAGATTTTTTGTCTACTTCCTCAGGGGTTGTAATGTATATTTGCCAGAGTTCAGAAAAAAACACACACTGAATAAAAAACTCGTACATATATGTAAACAAACATAACTTAGACCAGCACACACATATTTTTATTTTCATATCAATTATGTTTGTTTTTAAATTTTCTTCGGTGCCCAACACAACCATGACTGTGTTCGTTTTAATATTTCGTTATTTACACGAACATTTTTCTATCACGTATTTTTTGTTTCGAACACACATAAAGCACACATTTTTGAAAAAAACACAGAATATGTACAATAAACAGGTTCGAGTTCAGTTATATTTTAAGTCGTGTTGTGGCTTGTGTAGTAAGAAAAAACAGAACATGTACAATAAACAGGTTCGAGTTCAGTTATATTTTAAACACGACTTAAACACGACTTAAAATAACGGGTGATTTTTTAAGAGCTTGATAACTTTTTTTAAAAAAAAAACGCATAAAATTTGCAAAATCTCATCGGTTCTTTATTTGAAACGTTAGATTGGTCCATGACATTTACTTTTTGAAGATAATTTCATTTAAATGTTGACCGCGGCTGCGTCTTAGGTGGTCCATTCGGAAAGTCCAATTTTGGGCAACTTTTTCGAGCATTTCGGCCGGAATAGCCCGAATTTCTTCGGAAATGTTGTCTTCCAAAGCTGGAATAGTTGCTGGCTTATTTCTGTAGACTTTAGACTTGACGTAGCCCCACAAAAAATAGTCTAAAGGCGTCAAATCGCATGATCTTGGTGGCCAACTTACCGGTCCATTTCTTGAGATGAATTGTTCTCCGAAGTTTTCCCTCAAAATGGCCATAGAATCGCGAGCTGTGTGGCATGTAGCGCCATCTTGTTGAAACCACATGTCAACCAAGTTCAGTTCTTCCATTTTTGGCAACAAAAAGTTTGTTAGCATCGAACGATAGCGATCGCCATTCACCGTAACGTTGCGTCCAACAGCATCTTTGAAAAAATACGGTCCAATGATTCCACCAGCGTACAAACCACACCAAACAGTGCATTTTTCGGGATGCATGGGCAGTTCTTGAACGGCTTCTGGTTGCTCTTCACTCCAAATACGGCAATTTTGCTTATTTACGAAGCCATTCAACCAGAAATGAGCCTCATCGCTGAACAAAATTTGTCGATAAAAAAGCGGATTTTCTGCCAACTTTTCTAGGGCCCATTCACTGAAAATTAGACGTTGTGGCAGATCGTTCGGCTTCAGTTCTTGCACGAGCTGTATTTTATACGGTTTTACACCAAGATCTTTGCGTAAAATCTTCCATGTGGTCGAATAACACAAACCCAATTGCTGCGAACGGCGACGAATCGACATTTCACGGTCTTCAGTAACACTCTCAGAAACAGACGCAATATTCTCTTCTGTACGCACTGTACGCATTCGTGTGGTTGGTTTAATGTCCAATAAAGTAAACTGAGTGCGAAACTTGGTCACAATCGCATTAATTGTTTGCTCACTTGGTCGATTATGTAGACCATAAATCGGACGTAAAGCGCGAAACACATTTCGAACCGAACACTGATTTTGGTAATAAAATTCAATGATTTGCAAGCGTTGCTCGTTAGTAAGTCTATTCATGATGAAATGTGAAAGCATACTGAGCATCTTTCTCTTTGACACCATGTCTGAAATCCCACGTGATCTGTCAAATACTAATGCATGAAAATCCTAACCTCAAAAAAATCACCCGTTATAACTGAACTCGAACCTGTTTTTTGTACATGTTCTGTTTTTTCTTACTACACGAGCCACAACACGACTTAAAATATAACTGAACTCAAACCTGTTTATTGTACATGTTCTGTTTTTTCTTACTACATGAGCCACAACACGACTTAAAATATAACTGAACTCAAACCTGTTTATTGTACATGTTCTCTGGTTTTTTTTCAGTACACGTACCAGAACATGAACTTCAAATAAAGCAACACTCAGAAATGTGTGCTTTATGCGTGATTGAAACAAAAAGTATGTGATACAAAAATGTTCGTGTAAATAACGAAATATTAAAACGAACACAGTCATGGTTGTGTTGGGAACCGTAGAAAATTTAGAAACGCACATAATTGATATGAAAATAAAGATATGTGTTGGCTGCTTTTGAACAGAACATTGTGTGTTTCATGTGTGTATTTTCTGAACCTTGATATTTGCATTAATCTATATTAATTACATTTAACATAAACATAAAAACACCAAAAACGCAAAAACATTTGAACACATCTTGTAATTTTGCACCACAGTTTTATTTTATTGCAACTTTGTATTTTCTAAGATGTCTATGTAGTGAATTCTGGTCACGGTATCGGTAATTCGATCTGTTGGACCGACAACATGCAACGAAAAACAACTATATCATGATTGTGCCGCCTCCGGCATGGAATTCTTTACCTTTGGGGTGTCCAATATTACGGGTGAAATTATTTGTTTTGTCACTACAAAATACTACACAATTTTCTTTTGTAAATGGTGCGTGGTAAAGATTGATTTACTAATGAATGTAATTTTAATCTTTTTGGTTTAGATAAGAGAGTTAAAGTGTGGAGAAAGACTAACGCGAAAATTTTCGCAACATTTTCGATCCACAGTAACATACGGTCATGTAATGGTTTGGGGTGCATATTCAGCAGCAGGAGGCGGTAAACTTCATATCATTGATGGGAATATTGAAATATTTTAAAAGAAAATTTAAAACAAATTGCTGAAAAACTGGGAAGCAGGGACGTTTCATTTCTATCAAGATAATGATGCCAAACACACTGCTGGAATTGTAAGAGAATAGCCGCTCGATAATTGTCCAATAGTTATCGAAACGCTTCCGCAATCTCCAGATCTAAATGTTGTAGAAAATGTGGCATATATTGGAGCTGGAAATAAAAAAAAATGAAACTTCCAACAAAAATATGACTGAAACATGTGCTATTGGAGGAATGGGAAAAAATTAGTTCTGAACATACAAAAGAACTTGTGGAATCAATTCTTAATGGATTTAAATCCATAATACAGCAGAAGGGCTTCCCAACGAAATAATGATGTAGATTAATTTCAATTTCTAAAATATGGTTTATAACCCCAAATATTGATGGGTCATTTCACTGTGAGATTAATTATTGTTCTCTTTTAACTTATTTGCTTTCTTTTTTGTTATTGTTAATGAATTTGTACATATTTTTGTTTTGCTTTAATCTATCTATATACATATATAAAAGAGTTGCGTGAGTGACTGACTGACTCATTCATCATCGCCCAGCCCAAACCTCTGAACCTAGAAACTTGAAATTTAGCATGTAAGTTCCTTCTACAGAGTGTAGATCCACTAAGACGGCATTTTTGCAAATTCAAATTTTTAGGGGGGTAAAAAAGGGTAAAAACGGCCAAAAAATGACATTTTCGAAAAATCTTTAAAAAAAGGTCCTAGGAGTATGAAATTTGGAATGTAGGTTCCTTTTGGGACGCAAATAATAAGGTTTTTTCTAAATTCGCATTTTTAGGCGGTAAAATGGGGTGAAAACGGTCCAAAAAGGGACATTTAAAAAAAAAACCGTAAAAAAAGGTCCCAAAAATATCAAATTTTTAACGTAGGTTCTATACGTATTTTTGGAAATTCGCATTTTAAGGGGGTAAAAAGGTATAAAAACGGCCCAAAAAGGGACATTTTTAAACATGGTCCCAGGAATATGAAATGTAGGTTCCTTTCAGGACGTACACTCGAACCAAAATATATATTTTTAGAAATTCGCACTTTAAGGGGATAAAAAGGGGTAAAAGCGTCCCAAAAGGGAATATTTTTTAAAATGGTCCCAGGAATATGACATTTGGAATGTGGGGTCCTTTTGGGAGGCAGATTCGAACCGAAATAGGGATTCTTAGAAATTCGCACTTTAAGGAGCTAAAAAGGGAAAAATATATACATTTGGTATCTTCTAAACAAATGAATCTAGGAATATGAAATACAGTATGCGGATGCCACTAGAGACTTCAGATGCGATGAAAACTTTTGGAATTCGGATTTTAAGGGGGGTAAAAACGGTCAAAAAGAGGAAATGGTACCTTTGTGTATCTTCTTAATATATTAATCTGTATATATGAATTTTGTCATATCATTCAGGGATGAATTAATTGGTAATTCTAATAAGTGTACATTTGGTATCTTCCAAACAATCGAATATAGAATGAGGTTCGTGAATTCCACTGGAGATAGAAACACCCGATTAGAGGGAAACTTTTTAAAATTCTTAACATATTAGTCTATATTTCTGAATTTTAGTATACAGACTCCACTGAATACGTGGGCATCAGTCAAGGATGAATTTATCGGTAATTCTAACGTGTGGGGGAAGAAAAACGGCCAGAGAGGTAAAAATTATATATTATATTAAAGTGTACCTTTTTGTATCCTCTTTACAAAGTAATTTGGGAATATGAAATTTGATATATAGATTCCACCAGAGACACATACATCGGAGAAGAAGGGGGTAAAAAAGGCCAAAAAATGCGAAAACTGAAGAATTGGTCTTAGGTCCAACTAATTGGGTTTAAAAAAAGCATAAACCAAATCTGCGTCGAAAATTGGACCAATCCTGAACATTTATGGTAAAGTCACTTATATTTTGCAACAACATATACAAACCGAGAAAAAGCTGTGCAATATTTTTGTTTTAGATAGGTTTAATTGTTGAATTGTCCTACATGGTTTATTTTTGGTCTACGGATTAATGGATGTAATAAACATACACAAACCCAATTCGACTGAAACCTATTTGGTAATTTGGATCTTATGGCAAGTTAAGTCGATATCATAAGGGTCATTTGAATGCACTCATTTTCACCAATTTCAATAGAGTGTCCTATGGCTTGAGTTACTTCTTTCCAAACTAAGCCATCGATATTACAAATAATATTATTTTTGAATAATTTTCGAACCTATAATGAATAAAAAACTTAAATAGAGTAGTTCGCAATTAATTGGAAATTTTTACAAAATTCAAAATTTGCCAATTTTGTTTTTTAATAATTACGCTTAGTGATAACATTATGTATGTATTTCTTTTACAAATTACTATTGGGTGTATTCTATATTGGAAGACAACACATTTGTTACAAAAAATACAACTAAAAACAAGTAAAGAAAGAACAAGTACGATACCCTATACCATGCGTTTAGAGACCCTATCTCTTAGGCCCAAATAATTGGATACAGAAAATAAGCATAAACCAAATTTGAGTGGCATTTTTATTAATTTTTTTGGCTGTAGATATGAAAAAGTTCATATCGGGTGCTATGTCTATATGGGGACTAGGTCCAAAAATGGACCGATGCTGACCATGGTTGGTAAAGTCTCTTGTATTTTGCGAAATATATACAAACAAAATTTGAGATGAATCAGTGCAATATTTTTGTTTTTTGATAGATTTAAGTGAAGATCGGCAAGCAGCTCTATATGGGGCCTATGACCAACAGTTGTCCCATAGGGATCGTTTTTTGACTTTTCATTAATGGATGTAATAAACACATACAAACCCAATTTGACTAAGGTCTATACGACAATTTGGATCTTATGACAATATATGTCGATTTCATAGGGCTCATTTGTATGGTTGCTAGGTCTGAACATGGACCGATTCTCACCATTCACGATTTCAATCTCGTTCATCCCATGGCCGATAAAAGCTTACATACCAAGTTTCATCAAAATATATTCATATTTGCGACCTGCAGTTTGATTAAAAGGCTTACATGGACCTACAGACGAACGGACGGACGGACATCGTTAAATCAAATCAGTTAGTGATTTTGATTCGATCGGTATAACAAAAGATGGGTCTAGGTTAAATATTTTTGGTTGTTACAAACAGCAGCACAAAGTCATTATACCCAAACCACATAGTGGTATAGGGTACAAAAAATAGATAAACGAAAATAAATATGTTTTTTAAATGACGCCAAAACAGTGAAAACTTTTAAATTTCTTTACCAGAGTTGATTAAAATAATAAAAAATAGAAGAACCAGTGAAAAAAATTTTAAAAATTTTAACCGTTATTTAAATATTTATAAATTCTGATGTTTTCTTTCAATTATTATAAAATAATGGCAAGAATAAAGTTTAATGAAGAGTTCAAATCTAGAATAATAGATTTTAGTGATATATATATATATATATATATATTGATTCCTATGGTTCCAAGTTGGAACAAAGGGCCGTAACGAAATTCTTCCATTGGGATCTGTCCTGTGCGATTATTCTGATCTCAGGCCAAGTTCTTCTTGTTTCGCTAATTTCGGAATCTAGCTGCCTTCTCCAGGTGTTAGCTGGTCTGCCTCTTCTTCTGCTGCCATGAGGGTTCCAGTCAATTGCCATCTTTGATATGTCATCATGGGGTCTTCTCAAAATATGACCAATCCAGCTCCATTTCCTCTTTGCAATTTCTATGCGAATTGGTGTTTCACCTGTTCTTTGCCAGAGGTCTCTGTTGGAAACTACGTTCGGCCAAAATATTCGCAAAATTTTTCGCAAGCAACGATTAACAAATACTTGCAGGGATTGAATGTCGCTTGCAGTAGAGTTCCAGGACTCACATCCATATAGCAGGATAGAGCGAACATTAGAGGAGAAAAGGCGAAGCTTAGTTTTTATATGTATTTGTGGTGACTTCCATACTTTTTAATGCACCAAAAGACTGTTTTGCTTTCCTTATGCGATATGCAATATCATCACGTGAGCCGCCTGTTGTTGATATGATACATCCTCAGTAGCAAAACGATTGGACGTCCTCGAGTTCTATGTTGTTTACTCGGAACTTGGAGAGATTAGTCGAATTGATACGTAGAACCTTAGTTTTGTCGAAGTTAATGTGAAGACCTACACCAGATGCTAGCTGATGTATCTGATCCAATTTGGCTGACATGTCGGTAAAGTTATGTGCGAGCAGGCAAATATCATCAGCATAGTCAAGGTCTTCCAATCGACCATTCATACCCCATGTAATGCCTCTTCTTATTCGGGTTGCTTGCTGCATAATTGAATCCAATACAATATTGAATAACAGCGGAGATAGGATACATCCTTGTCGTACCCCAGTGCTTATACCAATCGGATTGCTTAACGTGCGTTCATGTAGTACTCGACTTGTTGAGTTGCCATACAAAGCTTTGATTAAGTCGATTAGCACAGGTGGAACTCCCTTGCATCGAAGTGCGTGCCAAATTGCCTGATGGTGGATCGTATCGAATGCTTTGGCGAAGTCGATAAATATCAAGTATAATGGAGATCTCCATTCTACCGACTGTTCCACTATGATCCTTAGACTATTTATATGATCGGTGCACGATCGGTGTGGTCTGAAACCAGCTTACTCGTTTCGAAGATCTGCTGAAATTGATGATGCCAGTCTAGCATGGATTATATTCGCTAACACCTTATTAATCATGGTTAAAAGAGTTATACCCCGCCAATTTTTACACTCTGTTAAGTCTCCTTTCTTGGGTAGTTTTATTATCACTCCTTCGCTTAGTTCAGCAGGAAGAAAGTGTGATGTCCAAAAGTCTCTGATAATAGAGTAGATTATTTTAGCGCTAAGAGTCGGATCAGCCTTAAGCAGTTCAGGGTTAATGTTGTCTACGCCTGGTGCCTTGCCATTCTTCAGTGCACGTATTGCAATGACGATCTCAGTTTCGTCTGGACAAATTGTATTTATGTCGGGGATTTTAGTGATGGCAGCAGGAAAATAATATTTGTGAGAAATATTCTATGAATAAATCCATAAAATCGTCTGGCTAGCATTAAACTTGCGAATAGTGTTGACCAAAAAATGATATATTTAAATGGACCCAAAACGTTTAAACACTTCGGCAGTTTTATTAAAATAAATTAATACAATCGTTCGGTATAGAAATCATTCACCCCCCAAGATCATGACCATCATTGTATTCCACAGTGTTATTGTATAGTAAAGGTTTCCATTGTTTTGTCAACAGCATACAAATTAATACTTTTAAGTTTTGTTAATTTTTTCTGAATTAATGTTAATATTTCTTCTTTGTTAAATAAATAAAACGTACAAATGTTTAAACTAATAAAAGATTCCATCCAAGTCGTCAAAAATATATTTTGTTAAAAGTTTCCATCGTATTGTCACTCACATTATATTTCTTATTGTTTTTAAATATTATTATGGCTTAAATAATTAATATAATAATTACGCTAACAACGTAGCGGGTATACTGCTAGTTAGAAATAAATCAAACATTAAAATAAACTAGCAGATTCCAGCCGTCGATATTCGAGCGCAAATTCTAAGAAATTTTATTTTTTTCATTAAATAAACACCCTAAAAGTATGCTAATCAATTATAGCCAATTCAGAAATCACCACAAAAAACAAACTCATTTTTATTACAAACAGATTAACAAATAGCATTGTATAATTTTATGTATGTGTTAATAGCAACTATAAATGCAATTTACTCAAAATAGAGGAAAAAATTTAAAAATCTGTAAATCTGCAAAACTCCTAAAATGAAATATCTATCAAATAATATACGTTTGATCAAAATCGGGATAAACGGTAGAACAAAACATCAGTCACAAGAAATCGCCTAGCTTAATAATATTATAGATATACTTTCGTATAAAATTATAATTTATTCAATAGAAATTTTATATCGAAAATAATTATATGAAAGGTGGTTCATTTTCACTGTTGATTAGCTGTATGTGTGCAAAATATCATTAAATTTTAAAGATCCCTTGTCAAATTTTGGCCGTTCTCTAAGGGAAAGGGCGATATGCCTTTTACTACCTAGCCCCCTAATAAGGAACATCATCATTTAAATTTGCTTTATAGTTATATTGTATGTCCCTTTTCGACCTCAAGATATGAAGATTTCTTAAAACTCAAGCTAGAGGGTATCGTATAGTCGATCCCGCCAACTCTTTCCATCTAATTTTTCGAGTATTCTCTTAATGTGTTTTGTATGTTGTGTTGTGTAGTTATAAAAGCTACATATTTATATATTAAGGTTTATGTTTTTGAGACTGCAAAATACAGTTGTTTTTTTTCCATTCAATCGTGTCTCTCTGTACATACATATGTATATGTACTTTCATGTATTTGGAATGGAATTTATCATTGTGATTTTTGGTAATTGCGATATTAAGTATAATCTGTTGATATTAAGGGTGTTTCTAAAGGTATTCATTCAGTTATTCATGTTTGTGGCTGTTTATTGTGTGCTTATGACATCAGTAAGATAACACCTATGAATTCTTTACGCATGGCGTGTTACAAATATACATTCATACTACCGTTGACTAAACATGACACGTTCTTACATAAGGTGCGTTTCAAAATTATAAGGTCACACAATTTTTTTCTGTATCTTCTGAACGTCGGACTGTGACGGAAAAATACTTTCTAGACAAACTGTATCTTTTGCGAAGTGTACCGACAGCTTTTTTGTATTATCGGTACATTTACAGAACAACAATAACAAAACTGCAAGGGTATCATAATTACAACAGGCATTTAAAGGGTGTTGATAATTTCCGAGTCAGGGTGGAAGTACTAAACAGTATAGTGAAACCTCCAAGGTTTTTGGCGTTCTGAAACCAAGCTTTTTTATGACCTTCAGCTGTAACTCAAAAACCATTGATGATGTCTTATTTCATTCATCAGCAAAATTGTGGCTAAGTTTTAAGTATATAATTTTTATTAATGTATCCTTGCGAAGGTTTTACTATACTGGCCTAATACTTTCAAACTCACTTGTTATCTCTCGCCCCTTAAACAATGACCCCGAACAAAACTCTTGTTGTGTATTTGGCGGTACTAGCTCGAATTCGTGTATTATGAGTTGCTCAAGCCGAACGACAGTGTCCGTTATTCGGGCTTACTACCGAACACAGTTGATAAGATAGAGTGGAATACACAAGGAAAAGCTTGTCCAATAATACTCCACATACGACAAATTCATTCTCCCGCATTATAATGCTCGTCTACATGTTGCAGCGCCGCACAGTGGACCATTTGACGAGATGGCGGTCAAAAATCTATAACTTTTGATTGGATTGGAATTTTGATATGCCGTTTTTTTTTTATTTGGTAGGTGAGACTTTAGCCTTTAAGTTTTGCTATAAAACGTAATTCTCGACCGAAAATAAAAAAAGTTACGGAGGGTTTAAAATACATTTTCATTTGTAGTTGAATTTTAGTACAAAAGTGAAGTGTTAAAAGGTAAAAAAAGGTTTTTTTTAATATAATGTCCTGTTTTTCAGTTAATTTTACAACTAATACTTTTTAACAATTTTTTAAGTTAATTTTTTCAGAAAATGCCAAACTTTGGCCCCCGTAAACTTTTTAGTCCTAATGTGCACAAGGGCCAAAGGTTGTTTTTTTTTTTAAAGATCCCGAGTTAAAATATAATTTATTAAGCAGCGAACGTAAAAGTTACCTTATATTGGTTCAAGATAGAGAAGTTTCAATGAAAAACTCGTATGTTTTTGCTTTAGTTAAATTTTTTTTTATTGTCTTTTTAAATATTTCTATATCAATTTTTATGATAAATTTATGAAATATAACAATTTTTATTGTAAATTTACAAAATATATAAATTTTTAAATCAAGAAAAAAAGTGTAACTTATTGTTAGTGTAATGAAAAAGTACTTTAAATCAACCAATTTTAGTAAAAATTTCTTCCAAATAGCCTTGATTTTCATCTTCTAGAAGTTGTTTAGCTTCTTCGTCTAATTCAATAGAGGTAGTTTTCCATTTTTGACGAATGTTGGACATATATGTAACAACATTAGTACAACATGTGGACATTTTCCTTGTGTTGTGCTCGCGAAAGAATCTGTAGTCTTTGTTCCTTTTTTCTTGCGCTTCTTCAGATAGATCTCCTATTGGTAGCATATTGTTTTGAATTATTTGTTCCCCATGGTACAAAATTTTATGAACTGTGGATGGCATATATCTCCATAAGTATTTTTCATTATAAAGTATAGCTGTTTTATTGGCGTACTCTCCAAATTTTTTTGCATTTATATTTCTGCTGCGTGCTAGAACTTGTAATATGATTTTGAATCGTCTTATTAATTCATGATCTGCACCTGTGATAGATGCTGCAGTTTCCGGATCGGAAAAAAATCTCCTTGCAGTATTTCCATCATTTGTGTTTCCTTCCCCTTGTTTTGGTTGGTCGATTACGAGATATTTTTGTTGAATTTGTTTTTTTTTTTGCTTTCTTTTTTCTTAATTTTCTTTGTTTTTTCTCACTGTTTCGCCTAACGGACCAAATTCCAAATCATAACCCAATTTAAGAATATGCTCCATGAAACGCATTCTAACATGAAGAGGGCACATTCCAAATTCGTAGGCTTCCTTAAAACTATCGTCTTCTGGTGGGGGTTGGCTTAATTGACTTGATGTCATTTGGCATATAATGCAGCTTGACGTTGACTTTGTTCCAGTTAAAGCTTGTGCAACTTTTCCATCAATCATTGTCAGACACATTTTAAAATGTGCCTTGGTCATCAAATTTAAATATTACTGGTTGAAGTTCCTTAATTTGATCTTTTATTTTTTGAACTTCTTCAGTTATGACATCTTTGGTTTCCTTTTTGAATGCAAATTTTATTGGTCTGCAATACTTTGTTGAAGAAGGAATTTCATTTTTCCATATATCAATTTCTGTTGCACCTTTTTGTTAAGCGCAATGGAACGAAAGATACCATAAATAAATTAGCATCTGATGAATTTTCGGCATTAAATTGCTTGTATTGTTTCTGACCAGAGGATCCATTACATCCCCATTTAGAAATTAAAGTAATGCTGCCATTACCAATTTTTTTTAAATGATCAGTATTAAGCGTATTTAGCAATCGTTCTGCAGTATGTTCAAGGAGATCTTGCAATTTTATTTCTGCTGATGTTGAAGTGACACTAATAGCAGATTGTGAAGGTAAGCATTCTTTTTTGGCAGAAACTAAATCTCGATTCTCTGGAAAAATCCCACAATTCTTTTCATTGGTTCGCTTCCGCAATTCCTTATATTGATTTTTGGTCAATTTCAAATCCAAAAATAGGACGAACGCTTCTTCCGGCGTAAATTTCTTATATTCAATTGGTGTAGGAATGCATTTCAAAATCCTCTTTGTGCGCCTTGGGCTCGCTTCTACTATTTTTTCAATTATTTCAATTTTATTTTTTTTATTTTGGGTTGGTTGAATTTGGTGCAAAAATGAATCCTTAATAATTCTTTGAGAAATTTCTTCATTGATATTCTCCAGCTTGCGCCTTCGAGATCTTTCACTACATCCGTCAATTGGTTTTGCTGGTCGACCCTTTTTCCATTTTTTTTTGGCAGTTGTAGATGCAGTCTCAAAAATAAGTTCCTTTATTAATCAGTCTTGGTAACGTTTGTACCTTTTTTATAAGTATATAACAACTCCTGACAACTCTACCGACACGCAAAAAAATACACCGCGTTGCACCGGTACGACCAACTTTTGTATTCATAACTCTCAGACGGACGGACGGACATCGTTTAATCGACTCAGAAAGTGTTTTTGAGTCGATCCGTATAATAAAAGATGGATAAAGGTCCAATATTTTTGGCAGTTACAAACATCACCTCACACTTAATATATCCTAACCACATAGTGGACAACTTTTGTATTCATAAATTTGCAGAAAATATCTAACTTTGGGTCAGAAAAATTGTTCTGGTGCACACGGGCGGAAACTGGCGGGTATATAATGGGGTATAGGAGTATAGGAGAGGGTTCGGACTATAGAAGAGTGCAAGATTTTTTCTGACTGCTTTTGACTGGCAGGAGTTATGCTCTATTAAGTAGGAGATTTTCGGAAATTTTGGACCTTTTTTAAAAAATTTTTTTTTTTAAATTTCGGAATGACTCAGTGATTTTACATTTTTGACATTAATAGTATGGAAGCCACAAAATTATACAAAATTTATTTCACTTCAAAATCTTTTAAACCAAAAAAGATACAGTCATTCAAAAATAAAAATTTACAAAGACATTTTTAATTTTAGCAAAATACTGAGAAAGCCCATTTTCGAAGACCCTGTTCGCTGTGATATAGTTGAGATAGAGTCGCAATTTTTTGGCTCCCGAGGTTTACTAGTATTTACTTTCAAATGAATAACATAACTTTAAAATCGGTAACAAAAAAAAAAAATGATTTTTGGCCGCCTTCTCAAAATGTGGTCCACTGTGCGCCGCGGCCGGTCAAACGATACTTGGAATCATACAATTGAGAAATTTTACCCGCCGCCTCATTCATAAGACATTGTTCTTTCTGATTTGCACTTGTTTCGATCAATGACACATTACCTGTCTGAGCAGCACTTCACAACAAACCCTAGGTCGATCAAGGGTAGCCTCAAAAGATGAACCATTTGTCGGACGCGGTATCCGGCTGCTGCCAGAAAGGAAAAATAGAGACAAAACATGGACAATACATTGATGAGCAATATGCCAAATACGTTTTTAATGGTATTCATGAAGTCCGGCCCTCTAGCGGGCCAGTCTAAAATTGGAATTGAAGCCGACGAAAGGCTTTTCTACTCAGTTAACACCGGCATGTGATATCTTGCAAAGTCTAATCCACGCGTTTTAAGAACTGTTGTTAATGTATTCTGTCGTCGAATTTTTCTATTTAAGGTTAGAAGCTTTTTACAAAATTGAATGGTCTCAACGTTTCCAAATAAGAAGATTGATATTTGTTATTTTTTTTATGCAAATGTATAAATATTATTTTTGATATTTTCAGTGATTGGGTTTGAAAACATTTTATTCGGACTAAAATAAAGTAAAAAACATTGGCACATTTGTTTCAAAAATTGATCTATATTCTGCATGACATGTTATACAGCTATTTCGGGAGGAGTCACCAAACTTCATCAGTAAAAAAAAAAAAAAAAGCAGTAGATAGTTTGTTTGGTAAAAATTTAATTCATATACCTTTGCTGTGAAACCAATGCAATGAGAATCCAAGCAAAGAGTTATACTATTAAACCTTCCCCAAAAGATTTATATTTGTTTATGATTTCCCAATCATGAGATTTATTTATTGAAGTCTCCTCATTTGGCCAATCTGTCGTTAATTCATTTTCGTATTTCTCTATATTTGTTTGGAACATCTGTAAGTTTGGAACATCTGTAAGCACTAGAGAAACCTTGTTAAATTAAAATTTTAATTTCATCCTTCAGATAAAATTAGTATCCACGAGGGTGGACTCAGAACAACCCTGTCCGACGTATAGATGGCGGCACTGGTTTGAAAGCAATTATTTTAGTGAAAAATGGCAATCTTATGAAACTTGTTCTTTAAAATTTTTTTTTCTGGCGCCATCAGAAGTAAACGATCTCAGTGGATTTGTAAACAGGGAGAACAGTTGGTCTCAGTTCACCCAATCTTAAAGCCGATTTGTATTCTAGCGGGGGTTGGGGGTCTGCTCCTTTGTTTACAACTATAAAATATTAGTTGGCAGAGGTTAAACGAGGCAGCATGGGCTGCCAAGACGAACACCGTAGTGGTCGACCAATTGAGGTGGTCACGCCAGAAACGTTGAAGAAAATTCACCAAGTGGTATTGTAAGATCATCGGCTGAAGACGCATGAGCTAGGCGGTATGTCAAACATTTCAAAAAGTGCTTTACATCGCATATTGACCGAAAATTGGGAGTTGAGGAAGCAGTCCGCAAGATGTGTGCCGCGTTTGCTCATAATAGAACAAAAATAGCGTCGTGATGATGCTTCAATAGAGTGTTTGGCGATGTTTCACTAATAAAGTCGAGTTTTTGCGTCGATTTGTAATCATGGATTAGGTATGGGTCCACCACTTCACACCTGAGACAAAGGAAATTTCAAAACAGTGGCCAAACCAGTTCCATCTGCAGTTCACACATCCATTACTGCGATGACCAAAATCCATGAATTAAAGTGCGAATTGCTTTATCATGCGCCTTATTCGCTAGACTAATCTCCCTCGGATTATTTCTATTTCCAAATTTGGAAAAATGTTTTGGTGGTGAAGAATTTGCCAACAATGAAGTGGTGGAGTCTGTGTATTATAGATATTTTAAGGAGCTATACAGTTCTTACTATAAACAGGGTATCGAAGCTGTGCAGTATCGCTGAGAAAAGCGTATACAGCTAAAAGAAGATTTTCTTGAAAAATAACGAGCATTTTTCTGGGACCGCCCTCGTAAATACTTCAAATGTAATAAAAAAAAATATAAACATTATTAATGTGTTTATAAAATTTTTATTACTGTATATCGAGCTCAGGAGTAGTCGGTAATCACTTTTTGCGCTGAGCATTCAATTCATCACCTGGATACACAATGTCTACAAAGAATATTCAAAAACTCAATGAATGAAATTCTGTTGATAGGCCAACCAACCAACCAACATTGCAAAATATTAATATGTACTTGATTTGAATTTTTATTTGTATTTTGTTTATGGAAAAAAAGAAAGAGAAAAATAAAAAAATTAAACACAAAGAACATTATTTCATAAATTGCTCGTATCTGTTTTGATATGTTTGACAACTTTATAACAACATCAATGATTTTGATTCATTATCTTGAGGTTTTTTAATGTTTATTGGTATTTTTCCAAATGTTAAACCTTTTCATTCATCTTTCATCACAGGGTTGTGTTAAATACAAATACATCGAAAATATTTATCGATTTTTTTTTTTCGAAAATATAAAAAGCAATATTATTTGTGTGCCCTTAAATAATATAATTTTAAGTAGGAGTTAGTTAAATAATTTTTTTTTTAATAAGAAAAACTCTACAAAGCATTGACTTTTCTATAGAAAAAGATAAATGCAAACAACATATATATATATGTATATATATATATATATATATATATATATATATATATATATATATGTTTGTATATATAATAAATAAGACAAATTTTCTATCGGTAGAAGTGCCAGAGAATCCACAGAATCTTAATTTTTTTTACTACGAAAAGGTTCATAGTAACTTCGAAATTGTTATCAATTTATTATTTTCTATTTTTACAAATATAAAAATTAAAAATTTTATTTTCGATCTTTACCACTTTAATGATTGAGCTAGAAATAAATCAAGCTCAAGATCAAATGTTTTTACTTTTAATAAAACACAATCCTTAACACATTTGTTAAAAAAAAATTTATCTATATTCTGCAAGGCAGGGATTTGGATGCGCTAGACCCTCTAATTTCGAGAAGTTTTGAAAAACTACATGAGGAAAAATTAGGACGAGAACTACTGATTTAGCACACTTTGGAGGGAAAAAGGAAAAAATTCAAAAAATACAAAAATTCCATAACTGGCACAGAGTCACTGCCAGAGGGGTCAAATGTAGGACCGATCGCCTTAATTTTTCCTCCCGGATATTTTTTCTGAACATACCTAGCGCTTCTCTACATTCCTTAATGGGGAAGTTATAAAATTTAAATTATCAAAAATTGTGCTGCACAGCTCCTAAGTCTCCCATTTCTTTTCCACCCCTATATTTTTTTTGTTATGCCCTCTATCTCCTATCATTTAGGGGGCTCCCATATAAAACTTACATTACGGAAATATATAGAAGATAAAGTCCCCCTCTAGGGGAGTAAAATGTAAAAGTATATTGTTCCCAACATTATCTCAAAGCTTACCTGCCTCTTATCTCCATCCCGTAAGGCACATGAGGGCAATATAGTTAATCGTGATTTTATAATGCCTATTTGTGGGTTAAAATACAAAGGGCACGCCGCTAAATTTGAGCTTAGCAGAAACATTGTCTCTTTCAAGACAAAATCAAACACGTATATTGTAGTATGCAATGTGTACTTATATATAAGTACAAACATATTTGTTTCAAAGTTGTTTTTATATTTTATTTTATTATATTAGAAAAGCTTTAAATAGTATAACTGCTTGGATTCTCATTAGGTTGGTTTCACAGTAAAGGTATATGCATGTAATAGTCTTTGCTTTATTTAAAGTAAAAACATTTGTCTTGAGCCTGTTTAAATTTCTAACTCAATCAATAAAAGTTCTAAAATTTAAATTGCAGCTCTATAAAGTTTCAGATAAGGGCTAAAATTGTGATTGCATCAAGTCCTAATTCGGTACTTCAATCTTTGTAATATAAGGTATTACGAAAGGCGTGCTTATTTTAGTTTATTAGTCAGGAGTTGAAGCGATGTTATATTAACCCAGGGTTAACTCAGATGGGGCTTAGTGTTCTTCTATATATTCCTTGAACAGGATTTAAATCATCTATATACATATATATAAAATTCATTTTCTGTTTGTTTGTTTGACCGCTATAGAAATTTGAATTTTTCAACGGATTTCTCTGAAATTTGGTACACACGATATCTGTACCCCAGCAAAGGTCGCCATATGATTCTTACCGGCCACGCCTACTTTTGCGCCCACTTTTTGTATACAATTAATTTTCAGTTTTTTTTGTATATTTGTTCGCTATACAAATTTTTGTTTTGCAACGGATTTCTCCAAAATTTGATATGCACAATCCCTGTAGTCCGGGAAAGGTCGCCATATAATTCTTACCACCACGCCTACTTTTACGCCCGCTTTTTGTATACAGTTCATTTTCTGTTTGTTTGTTTGTTTGACCGCTATACAAATTTTTATTTTTCAACGGATTTCTCTGAAATTTGGTACACACGATCTCTGTACTCCAGGCAAGGTCACCATGTGATTCTTGCCGCCACGCCTACTATTTCGTATATTTGTTCGCTATACAAATTATTATTTTTCCACCGATTTCTCTTGAATTTTAGTACGTACAATTTATGTACTCCAGGCAAGGTCGCCATATGCTTCTTACCGGCTGCGAATAATTTTGCGCCTACTTCTATGTACATAAAATGTATGTTCTTTCCTTTTATTTGTTACTTTGTTTGACTGCAAACTTTTATTTTTCTAGGCTTTCTGTAAATATTGGTTCACGTAATCTTCTGTACACTAGCGGAGGTAGGATTATATATATTTCTGGTGACGCCTACCTTTACGCCCACTTTTTTATAAAACTCATTTTCTATTTTTTGGTAAATTTGTTCGCTATACAAATTTGTATTTTTCAACGAATTTCTCTGAAATTTGGTACACAAGGGAATAACTTGACGATGAACAAATTCCCCAAATTTAAAAAAGTTCCCCAAAAGAAATGAACATATTCCCTATTATTTCTACGCGCTTGCGGAACACAGCTCAGCAAGCTTTGTTAAGAGAAACGGAAATGCCTGAATCTACTCAATTGCGTCTAGAAATCCGGCGCCTAAGACAAGCTGAATCCAGGGAACCTGAAACTACTTAAACGACTGTTTTTCTCATCGACATATGTATATGCACCAAAAGGAAACACCAGAATTGTTGTATATCCCAAAGCTCTAGAATAACTAAAATTCGTAACTTTTAGAAATCATACACTCAAAATAATCCATGCATAAACATAGTTAGTTGTAATGGTAAGCAGGCGCCGAGTACTTAGTCCCCAATGAATAAATTTCCAAAGAAATTAACTTATTCCCCAAAAAATTGGTGAATAACTTCACGATGAACAAATTCCCCAAATTTAAAAAAAAAATTCCCCGAAAGAAATGAACAAATTCCCCATACTGCTCTCGATATCTGTCCTACAACAAATTTATTTAATATCTGTATTCTTTTCGATACCATCATTTCGGTGCGCGGAATCGGGGCGCGGATGCGGACGCGACGTGACGCGCTCGCGGAACACAGCTTAGCTAAAATATCGGAATGATCTGAAAAATATAATTATGCAATTACAATAAGTTGACAACAACTGCGCGGAAGCGGACGCAACGCGCTTGCGCACACAGCTCAGCTAAAATATCGGAATGATCCGATTAAATAAGTTGGCGATTAAAATAAGTTGACGCTAACTGCTACACCTGTGCTGTCAAACTCGCGGACGCGACTCGCTCGCGGAACATATCTCAGTGAAAAGTCTTATGATAAATTTTATCTACGTATGTGCAATAATTACCTGTTGATCAAAATAGGCCAAACATATACTATAAGCAGTTGCTTAAAGCAACCTGGCGGCACAATTTTAAATGTCGCATTCATTTTCCATTTTTGAAACTCCTATAAATTTGACGTCTCTGCTCAATGATGATCATTTATTGAATGAAGTAATTCAATTTTTAAAACTTCTGATTCTTTTAATTTGCAAACGGTTCTGTTATATTTGATGTTTACAAAATAAATACTCTTTGAGCGGTTACGCAGCTTATTTTTGAAGTATTTTTGCTGTAGCGTATTTTAAAATTAAAAAAATCTCGACCAGTGTATCCACGTAAGTGTACAATACAACAAATTTTAAATTGAAATAAAAAATGAATTTACTCCCCCAAAAATCGTAAACATTGGGGAAATTTTTTCATCGTGAACAAATTCCCCAATCCCATACAAATTTTTGTGTAGAAAGTTAATTTTTTTGAGGAATTTGTTCATTAGGCACTAAGTACTCAGCGCCTGGTAAGCATATTGAACCATTTTTCAAGTCAATTTCCATTGGATCCCGGGCAAGACCGGGTAAAAACAGCTAGTAGTTATATAAAGTCACAAGTAAATCACGATTACTTAAAGTCTCAAATCCTGGCTTAAATCATGGTTATATAAAATCCTAAAGTCGGACTTAAATTATTGTGATTCTGAGTCCTTAATCAAGGCTTAAAACGTTGTTGCGTAAAGTCTTAGATAAGAGCATAAATTGTCGTTTTATGAGGGCATACATCGAGCCTTAAATCAGGTTATATAATATCCCAAATCTGGGCTTAAGTTCTTTAGGATGACTTAAATCGTAGTGATATAAAGAGTCATTAATCGGAACTTAAATAGTAATTACATAAAGGGCTAAATCAGACGACAAAGCATATAAAGTTATTATTAAAGTCCATAATCTGGACATAAATCGTGGTTATATAAAGTCCCAAAATCCAGGATTAAAGTGGCTTACAGAAGGCCTAAATTCGGCTAAAATTTTGGCTATAGTAAGACTTGAATACGGGCTTAATGCGATATTTTTTTAAGAACTTAATCAGGGATTACATTTATTTTATATAAAAGCCTTTATCTGAGATTAAATTATGGTTATAATAAGTCCATAATCAAAGTGTAAAACTTTGTGTTGAGTTTTTAATCAGGGATTAAATCGTTATTATATTAAGTCCTGAAATAGGGCTTCATCGTTGTTATATTAAGTCCTTAGTGAGGACTTAAATAAAATTCTAAAGCAGGGCTAAAAATTGTTGTTTAATAAAGTCCTAAATCTGGGGTTAAATCGTTGTTGCATAAAATCGTAAATAGCATTTGAAATTGTTAAATAAAGTCCTAACTCGGGGCTCAAATTTTGGTTATATAAAGTCCTTAAATAGGGCTTAATTGGTCGTTATATAATCATAAATCCAATATTAAATCATGACTACATAAAGTTCCAAATTCTGGCTTAAATCGTGCTTCTCTAAAGTCCTAAATCAGGACTTAAAATGTTGATAAATTAAGTTTTTATTGTTGTTGTGGTTATGTTTACTATAAGTCCTTATTCGAGACTTAAGGCGTTGTTATATCAAGTTTTTAATCACAGCTTCAATCAGTCGTTTTATAAGGTCCTTTATTTGGGCGTAAACGTTGCTATATAAAATACTTAGTCAAGGCTTAAGCCATGGTTACATAAATTCTTTAATCAGGGGGTTAAATTATTGTTATATTACGTTTTTTAGGTCTTAAAGCTTGGCGATCTAAAAACCTGGATCAGGGATTCAATTGCGATTATATAAAATCCTTAATCAGGGCTATAATGTCCTTAATCAGTAATTAAAGTTATCTTGTATAATGTCCTAAGCCAGGGTTTCAGGAGTTGTTATATAAGATCCTTAATCTAGGCTGAAATCATTTTATATAAAGTCCTTCATCAGGGCCTAAACCACGGTTACATAATTCCTAATTCCTTAAAAGTCGCTTATTTTTATTTAAATCATAATTAGATGAAGTCCAACATCATGCCTTAAATCTTGACTTAAGTTTAACTTTGAAAATCGTTATTATATAAAGACCTAAGCCAGGACTGTAATCCTGGCCCTAAATCGTGATCACATTAAGACCTATTTCATGGCTTAAATTGTGGTTTTATAATATCTGAAATCGGGGCTTAAATCGTTTTAACATTAAGTCAGAAATCAGACTCTTAAAGTCTTAAGTTATGTTTATATTATTAGTATGTTTATTTTTTTATGCAAACATGGTTCATATTGGACATATTCCTGATCCTAAAAATTCGTTTAAGTTTAATTAAATCATTAATGTTTTCAATTTTTAAGCTATATTCAACTGTATGTACGTATTACCTACTACCTGTCAAATCAGATCACATCAAATAGAATTTTGATAAAATCTCTATTGAAATTAGTTTTTTTTTTTTTTGCTAAATTCCTGTTTAACTCAAACTAATTTTCAACTCTCGAAATGCATTTGCTATTGCATTATGTATTTCGTTTTAATTGGGTTAATATATTTGTATGTGTAAACTTGTATGTGCTTTGATTAACCCTATGACGCCTGAGATTTTACTTTTAAGAGAAAATGGTTTTTTTTTTCGAAAAACATGCTTTTGAGAAAAATAACTCTATATAAATGTGATAAGGCTTCATTACGACTTAGGTCAGCATGTTTTCATTAATAACTTTTTAATAAACAGTGATAGAAAAATGGGGATTTCACGTAAATATGAAACGTTTTTAGTAGAATATGATAGCATACATAACTCAAATCATTCTTAAGTCGACTAGGTGGTTATCGTTTGTGACCACAGATTTATTACATTTATAGTTATCAGTGTGAAGAAATCGAATTGTATTTAAAGAATCACTTTTTTTAATGTAACTAAATCGCTTTGGGCTTCATAAGAATAACAAATCACCATCGTTTTCTTCCAGTCAGTGTTTTGACACTAGATGGCGTAACTAACGTTATATTAATATAGTAGTAAAGTATGTGATTTTCTGGAATAACCGCGTATGTCCAACTTTGTCAGTTTTGAGTTAATTTTGAACGCTCTTTGCATGTGTTAAATTTTTTATACCCTCCACTCCAGTATGCAGAGGGTATATATACGTTTGTCATTCCGTTTGTAATAATTAGAAAATAAATTTTGGATCCCATAATATATATATATTTGTGATCCTTATAACAACCGGAGTTGATATAGCGATGTCCGTCTGTCCGTCTGTGGAAATTACGATGACGGCATCAATCGGGCTGCTAGGGTGCTCGTTAACATAAAAAATGATTCATTAACATCCTGAAAAGTTTGCTATTTAAAATCGTCCAAATCGGTGGATTAGGGCCCGAGATTTGAATGAAGAACTAAAAAAAGTCTTGAAAAAATATAATTTTCTATGTTGTTCTTGTCACGATCACGCCCTGAATAGTGCAGCTACAGTGATCATTTTTAGTGAGAATGATTCACCAAATTCATGATTCATTAAAATCGGTGGAACAGGTCCAGGGAAATCTCTGAAAAAGTAAAAAAAAAAATGAAAAATATGATGTTTCTATGTTGTTCTTGTTGTTATTTCTAAATGTTGTATTGTTGTCTTAGCTGGACTTGTTGTTTTTGTGGTCGTTGTGGTAATAGTATAATAAAAACTAACCCTTTGTACATTTTTTTTTATTAACTCTGGTAGAAAAATTTTAAAGTTTACATTGTTTTGGCATCACTCTAAAAATTTGATAGATCATTTCTGTTATTACCACGAGCCTGCCTGCAAAATTTCAGATCGAATGGCTCACGGGAAATTGGTTAAAATCGATCCAAAATTTTTTCGACAAGCAGACACTACGAGTTAATATAAAGGGAGTAAAAATTCACCAACATCTAAAGCAAATAATGCTAAAATACCTAGTTGTTAATAAAAAAAAAAACAATGTAAATATAGCAAAAAAAAATTTTATGTATAAATTTATTTATAAATTTATATAAACATATTAAATAATACAAATAATACAAATAATATACATATATTATATATGTTTATCCATAACAACTGCATGTTAGAAATAAGTCGGTATATTATTTTATTTACATAAAATTCTGCAATATTTTGTTGTGGGGAAAATATATTTCTTTTGCATTAACAGAGTGTCACTTCATTTTACTCAGCGTGACTATGCCACAGTAGATGGCGCCACAATTTTTGTTTGTTCTAATTAGCTTTGCAACAGTTATTTCTATTTTAACATGAATGTTAATATTTTCAACTGGATATCATACAGAACAATGTTAAGAGTATACACGGGCTGGTATTTTATTTCATACGTATTTTCATTATTCTTTTACAAATATGAACATGAGTTTGGCATATTAACTTTTTGCTGTCTTTACAAAATAGAGTTACCGAGTTCATCAATGAGGTTTTTGCTTTCAAAACAGTTCTACATAGTTATATAGAATTATTATTCTGCTTTACCTACAAAATGTCTGATTGCGATTATATCTAATTTTTAAAGATTGTTTATAATTACCAAAGCATTATTATTCACATAAATACAAAATTGCCATTTTTAAATTTTCCATTCAAATTTAAGAAAATATCAATTCTAAAAACTGGAACTAAAAATTTCAAATTATAAATTACAATTAATTGAATTTCAGAAAATCATATCAAAACGTCGGAAATTATAATTTTAAGTTTAGAAGACATCAATTGCATCTTTAATATAAAAATTTTATTCGTTAAACACAAATTGAAATTCAAAAAAAAAAAAAACACCAAATATGCTTACATTTAAAAAATGTTTACATTTAAAAAAATATTGCCATTCAGGAGAAATTAATAGCTTTTCAGTACCGCGATTCAGTAACTTCTTTTTAACGATAGTCGAATAGTTAAAAAAAGAAAATTGCAAAATTATCAGTAAAATTTTTAAACGATATTCGCTATTGTTAAAGTCAGCTGTTGTTGTTATCTAAACGACAACCATTTTTGTGTTGTTTATTCAATCGATAAAAACTAAAATTTTTAGGTTGAAATGTTGTCATACATAAATAAAAATGATAAAATAGCAAGTTTCAGAAAATACACTCATGAAACACACAATGTTCTGTTCAAATGCAGCCAACACATATCCTTATTTTCATATCAATTATGTGCGTTTCTAAATTTTCTACGGCGCCCAACACAACCATGACTGTGTTCGTTTTAATATTTCGTTATTTACACGAACATTTTTGTATCACGTACTTTTTGTTTCAATCACACATAAAGCACACATTTTTGAGTGTTGCTTTATTTGAAGTTCATGTTCTGGTACGTGTACTGAAAAAAAAAAAAAAAACAGAACATGTACAATAAACAGGTTCGAGTTCAGTTATATTTTAAGTCGTGTTGTGGCTCGTGTAGTAAGAAAAAACAGAACATGTACAATAAACAGGTTCGTGTTCAGTTATATTTTAAACACGACTTAAAATATAACTGAACACGACCTAAAATATAACTGAACTCGAACCTGTTTATTGTACATGTTCTGTTTTTTCCTACTACACGAGCCACAACACGACTTAAAATATAACTGAACTCGAACCTGTTTATTGTACATGTTCTGTTTTTTTTTTTTCAGTACACGTACCAGAACATGAACTTCAAATAAAGCAACACTCAAAAATGTGTGCTTTATGTGTGATTGAAACAAAAAGTATGTGATACAAAAATGTTCGTGTAAATAACGAAATATTAAAACGAACACAGTCATGGTTGTGTTGGGCACCGAAGAAAATTTAAAAACAAACATAATTGATATGAAAATAAAAATATGTGTGTGTTGCTCTAAGTTATGTTTGTTTACATATATGTACGAGTTTTTTATTCAGTGTGTGTTTTTTTCTGAACTCTGTAAAATAGTGAAAATATTTTGCTTTAATTAAAAAACTTTTTTATATAAATAAAATTAAATAGCATATTCAATTCATTATTTAATTTTCAAATAAATAAACAGAAATATTAGTAAAAAAAAATAAAGATATTAAACATAAACATAAAATCATCCTGTCAAACACGAAGTAATTTGTTTTTTTTCTATTCTTCTTTGTGTTTTTCGCTTATTTTGACAGAGATGCCACTCCTTTACAATTTAAATAAATAGAAAAATAAATTTGTCGACTGTCGTTAAGATGTATGTACTTAGTGAATCACTTAATCCTTAGTGCAAACAACAATAGCTGTCGATATATTTTGCGATTGTCGGATCGTTGAAATTTACAGAATCATACTACAGAAAACATTAATTTATATTCAATGAATTTTAGAAAACGTCAAATGTTATTTAAGAATTGCGAACATAAAAACTGTTACATAAATAAACGCAATTTGATGAGAATGTTATTTTTTATATATAAATTTTCACAATTTTTTTGGATGAAAATTTTAAATTTTTCAGAAAATAAAGAGAACAAATTATTTTTTTTAGAATGTTTGGGACATTTAGTTTTTTTGCGTTTGGCATCCCTAATTTGAATATTTATTATTATAAATTTATTCTTTATGTTTTCCAAATATGACAATATTTTAATAAAAAAATTGAGTGTTTTTTTTTGGTTATTATTTTGTTACTCCATCCGACCTATATGGCCGCAATGAAGAAATATTTGGCCAGTTAAAGGAAACTATACAGCCATCTCCAATTAGCACGATTTAATGCATATAGCCACCCTACACAACCATTAAGGTAAGGGCGAGCTATTTAATTAGCAAAAACTAAATTAAACGAGAAGTTATGTCATATAACCGGAAACGCATGCATATAGGTATATAATCTATATGCATGCCGATCAGCAACCACGATGACCAAAAAGCAAACACCGAAATAAATTCGAAATAATAGAAAAGACGAAAACCAACCCAAAGAATTTGCTGAAATAATTTCATTTACATTTATTATCAAGACTCAAACCGAGGTGGAGGGTATCAAAGATTCGGCACAGCCGAATTTAACACTCTTACTTTAAAAAAAAAAAATTCACCATTTCTGAGTTTTTTTTTTTAAATAACGACGTAACTTAAATGTTTATTAAATTAATTTGCAGCACTAACGACGTATGTCAACCTACGTTTGATCGCTGACAAATTATTTTCTTAGAAAACGACACATAGCGGCATACGTTGTTATTAATGAAAAACAAAGCAAAATAATTTTGGATTATTTTTCAGTTTATAACCATTTATAAAAACTTATGTGTTTATTTCTGTTATTTTTTGTCACTATTATTCTTGATACGTTGTTATATTCTCATCCTAAGTCCCGTTAACTTTTTGTTGACGAACAAAAAAATCCATTTTTCAAGCAACGACAACTTATGTCTACACGGGTGGTTACATTGGTAGTTTTCTTTTTCAAAGAAAACGACGTTTGTCCACATAAGTTGTTTTATCTGCACACGCTTTAAGTGTTATTTACATAATGTTTTTTCCTCCTTATCTAGGATCTATTCTTCTGAAAATTTTTCACTCAAAATTTTATATAAAGTATTTATGGCCCATATCTACAGGACTGTTAAATAAAAAGCTCTAATAACTTTATATCGAGCCCATAATTTCAAATATAACGTTTTTTTTTGGCTCCCCTGAACATTTTGATTTTATGACATACGCGGTTATTCTAGAAAACCACAGAAGTGCCATTGTCTCCCTAAGTCTTATATATTCGGTCTTATAGGGTTAATATGAGTGTAGTTGTAGTTCGACTGCCAATTTGTTTGCATTGTTTATTAGTTTTTGTTTTATTTTGCTTTTCTCTTGACTGTCAGTCAATTGAAATTCAAATAATCGTGGCATATTCATGTGTGAATTGATTTCAGAAATTCCATAAATATTTCTGTTTAGAATTTCAATAGTTAATTGGTAGTTTTTAAATTATTGATTTTGAGAAATTTTTAACATACTTGAACATTTTGTTTTGATGCCCTACATATAACACTATGTGGTCTGGGTATAATTAGTTTGTGCTTATGCTTATAACTACCAAAAATATTTGACCTAAACCTATCTTTTATTATACCGATTGACTCAGCATCACTTTCACTGCGTTCGTCTGTCCATCCTTCTGCATGTATGTCCATATAAAACTTGAAATCGATCTAAAGGTCGCAAATATGAATATACGTATCTAAGCATTCAGTGGCCATAGGACGAACCCTATAGAAATTGTTGAAAATCGCTGCATGTTCAGACCTAGTCCCCATACAAATAGCCCCGGCTTAAATTTCCATAAGATCCCAATTATCATATAGATCCCGGTTTATGTGTGTTTATTGCCCACATCAATCAGTAGTTCAAAAATAAATCCTATAATATTTTGTCATAGCCCCCTATATATTGCTGCTTCCCGATCTTCACTTAAATCTGTCAAAAATCAGAAATATTGCACAGACTTTTCTCCCGATCTTCACTTAAATCTGTCAAAAATCAGAAATATTGCACAGACTTTTCTCAAATTTAGTTTGTATATGTTTTTGAAAAAAATAAGTGCCTTTGTCAAATACGGTCAGTACCGGTCCATATTTCGATCTAGGTAACATATCAAAATAGCATCCGATATGAAGTTTTTTTATCTGCAGCCAAAAAAAAAAACTAATAATGGCACTCAATTTTATTTTAAACTTATTTTCTACATCCTATTAGCTGGACCTAAAACCCTTTCTGTAAACACATAGTATAGGGTATTTTATAGTCGGACTACATCGACCAAATTTGTGTTTACTTGTTTTTATTAAATATTAGAGCTTATTTCAAATGTTTATACTACGAGTATTGTTAAGTGGAAATAATTTGAATAATATTATGGCGCAAAAAAAAAAACTGTAGTTAAAATTTTTTTTAGGTCAATTAAAAATTTTTGTTACTAAATTGTAAAAATAAAGTCAGTGCAAAATATTTAAATACAATTTCGTGAATCCGAAATTAAGTTATTTGACCCGGCACGTACACAATGACTACTGCCTGCTGAAAACGTAGACTTTTAGAAACGAAATCTTTTGTCACCTTTAAACCTTTTGCGAAATATAAATTAAAACAACTAATTAAACTAAGCTGAATTCAGGCCGACTATAGGGTTCCAAATTCGGGAGATATTGATGAGGTCAATGGTAGCCATAAAATATAAGCATAAACCAAATTTGAGTAATACTGTCATGTCAAGTTACCTCAATAAAGGATAAAATGAATATCAGAAAAAAATTACACTTGTGGACTAATATCGCAAAGTAGAGACTAGGTCTATGAAATAATCTTATATGCCATGAACTAATTGAATCTATAAGCTTTCCGCCTGAAAAATGTTTCTGATTTGATGTCTAAACTAAGATTTCTAAACTACCAATATCCAATAGTCCATAAATAAAATATATGTAACCATTTTGTTTATATAATCAAACATAAATCTATTCCAAAATGACTACTTGTCAAATATTTGCATACTTATTTAATAACATAAATTTTAAATGTTATTAAATAGACAAATGACTAGATGGCATTTAATAGATCCATTTGTTTATAAATAAATACATGCAAATATTGCTAATGGCAATAAATATATGATGGTACATTTAACACAGACACAAAAACATAATTTATGATGGCAACTTATGTGATGATAATTTTAATTTTCATAAATTCAACAAAAGCTTCCACTTTTAAGCAAACAATAGACTTAACCCTTAAATGTGAATTTGGGTCTCAGAAGATTTTTACGAATTTAAATAGTTTTTAATTGAGTTTTTATAAGTATACGACGCACAGTGGCGCCCGTAGAGCAAACGAGGTTGCAAAAATCAAAATTTTCATGTGCGCCGACGAACTTTTGAATAAACCCATGTTATAGGAAACTTTTCAACGATTTCAAATATGCTACTCTTAATAATATCACATTTTTAGTTTAGAAGATATAACCGTTCAAAGTTGACCGTCTTTCGGTTTTCAAAAAAACACACAATTTTTAGACAATTTGTTGCGATTTCAGGTGTAATATCACGAAAAATATGTAACGAATCGCCTTATTTTTTGTTTATATTGATAGATGTATTTATTAAATGTATAATGATAAAAAAAAATTAACCGTTTGCTTTGTGTTTCTCCTGGTAAATCACTATTTAAAAACTATCCGTTTTTCACTATTTTTCAACTTTGACGGAAAATAAAAAAAAAAATCTATATATTTCTATATTTGCCATATTTGCAAAACATGTTCTTTGATTACTTCTTTACATAATTCAAAAGGTTTTATCTGCCCGTACGTGCCCGTTTGGCTTCTAGAGGTAAAAAAGGTTAAAAAGACATGGCTGCAGAAATTGTATGGCGTGCATCCCCTACATGTTTTGACTAACAGTAGTTTGATCAAATAGTTTGAAAATTGCATTTTAAGTCGGTGGTCAACCTGTGAGCCTCTACCAAAGTCTACTCCCAATATTCTGTTACAGACACAGGATGCACAAAAAACTACTCATTGAAATTCGCAGGTACGCACCTCACTTAAAAATGACTTTGGAGTACAAATGGTTAAGAACAATATTGACTTATGGTCCCTACAGGTAGGCACAAATCTTATTTAGACACGAGCATAATATCAAAATTGCATAACTAAGCCTAAATCCATATGTATGCAGGGAACAGGTAAATTTTTAGGCATGGTAACATAAGCCTATATATTGCCAAATAAGCATAATGCCTGGATTAGTCTACGACTGAAAGTTGGCGCAACAAGTACAGAAACCATGGCGTTAAACAATTTAAAATTATTTGAACTGTTTAGAAGGTCAACCACACCAAAGTTTTTCACGAAAGCTGCTTTAGAAGAACTTGATAGCTTATACGGAAATATTGAGAGAAGCGAAATTATAAAAAATAATTTTTATCTGATATATGCAAATATTAAGGCAAAATGGGTGAAATCTAATCGAACCATTCAGAACTTCAACTCCAAATACGAGGACTGGCTTAATGAAGACACCATCCTGGATATATTGGCAGTAGATAAACCCACCACATCAACTAGAGGAGCAAAAGGAAGGCCAAAAAAAAGTATTGAGGAGTGTTCAATTTTCACAGGAAAGAGGAAACTTACCGATGCCACCAATGACTTGACCACGAAGCATTTATCGGACGCGCTGTCTATTAAATATACAAAGGATAGTGAAAGAGTTTGGTCGCAGATTACTGTTGCTGATGCAAGCCCACTGCGACTAAAAAGGATTAAGGAAAGCATTCTCACGGCCACAAACACATTAAAAAGTATGGCCTTGTTTATGGACTTACAACTTACCAAAGAAAAATATGAGATACTACGGGCATCCTGGATGCGACACGGGGCTGACGTTTTACCAGGATACAAGCATATTACGCAAGCCAAAATAAATTCACGACCACTGCATACGGAGTTTACGGAAGTCTCTGTGAAAGCCAATCTGCAGAATCTCATGGGCCATACAGCAAAACGGTTGTTAGAGAGTCTTCCTGAAAATGAGATGAAAATTCTTCCTGAGAAACTGACATTGATCAGCAAATGGGGCTGCGATGGATCATCCGGACAAAGCGTTTATAAGCAAAGGATATCTTCCAATGACGCTACAATATCGGACGGAAATATGTTTATGGCATCTGTTGTTCCTTTGCGGCTAAAATCTGATGTTTCCCTACACTGGAAAAATCCACGTCCGTCATCAGTGCATTATTGCCTACCAATAATGTTTCAGTTTGCAAGGGAATCGGCAGAACTCATAAGTACCACGGCGAAAGACATTGAAGAACAAATAAGCAAGATTAAGCCTACAAAGCTGCAAATTGGAGAAGGAAAATATATTGAATGCAATTACGAGTTCCACCTGACCATGGTTGATGGAAAAGTCGTAAACGAACTGACAGGAACAACCTCAACATTGTCATGCCCGATTTGCAAAAAGAGTCAGAAGAACTTTGGTAATTTAAACGACTCTACAAACGAGGAGAATTACGAATATGGAATGTCACCATTGCACGCAAGGATAAGGTGTATGGAGTTTTTGCTAAAACTGGCGTATACCCTACCACAAGAGGAGGAAGACTTCGATGAAAATACATCAATAAAGGATAAGGAAAAGATCAGAAAGAAGCAAATACAGGATGCTTTTTTTAAACAAGTTGGACTAAAAGTAGACTGTCCCAAGCATGGATACGGTAACTCCAACGATGGAAACACTTCTAGGAGATTTTTTGAAAATGATGAGGCAGTAACTAGAATCACTGGAATTGACAATCAAATCGTGAAAAGATTGGGAACGATCTTGAATGTTTTAAACTGCAAAAAAAATGTCAATTCTACAAAATATGGAGAATATGCATCGAAAACTGCATCTCTTTTAGCAGAAATGTATCCACAGAAGAAGTTGACCCCGACCGTCCATAAAATATTGGCGCATGGCAAAGATATAATTGAGTACCAGTCTTTGCCAATTGAAGAGCTTTCTGAAGAAGCACAGGAGTCTCTTAACAAATTTTATAAAAAATATAGATTGCAGAACACATTCAAAGCATCAAGGGTAAGGCAAAATGAGGACCTCTTGAACATGTTGGCAGCATCTTCCGATCCACTTATTTCTTCTCTGCGACATGTGAAGTCACGATAAGAGTTAGAAAATAATTATAGTTTAGAAATGATTAGTCTTTTAGATATACCTTCTCTTACGAATTGTGATGAATATTTTACAGAAAATTTAAAAAATAAATTTAAAAAAGAAGTAATTTTTTTTTTTAATTTGTTGGGTAATAATTTAAAACATAAAACCCTAAAGAAAAAAAAAAATAAAAACAATCTAAAAATGTAAAAATAATTTTTTTTAATTTCCATAAAATTGATTTTTCTACAAATTTTAACTTTGATAACCCATAAGTAGGCCCCTACAAAGCGTAGCACCCATTCCAAACGCTCATTTCATAGGCTGAACAGTTATCTATCATATGCTGTTTAAACTGTTCAATTATGTTATTCGGTTCAAAAGATATGATTTTTGCAACGAAAAAACTCAAATGGCGCCACTGTGCGACTTACCGACACTTATTGACATGTAGGTTTTCAATTTTTCCTACGAGTTTCTATTGTACAATTTGATTGCAATTTGAGTGCAAAAATTATCAAATTTTTATGTGTTGCTACTCTGGAGCAATCTACATATCGCTGCCCATGAGAAAAGGATGAATTTTCCTAAACTTAACGATTGGGCAATTTTTTTATTTTAGGGATTTTCGATTTCCACTATTTTTGACTTTCCCAATTTTTGATTTTGAAGATTTTTGTTTCTGGGGGTTTCGCTTTTCTTGATATTCGATTTTGTCGATTTTTGATTTGGCGATTTTTTAATTTGGCGCCCATATTTTCGACGACTACTTAAATTAGTAATTAATGTACTTGCCAAAGGTTTGAGAGGTGCCACGCCCACTAATAATCTCCCGCCCATTTATCTAACTACTCACATTAATATCTGATGGACTTATACAAAGTGTTAAGGCTTTTCCTTTTACACTCCGTTTCACTCGAATAGCACACACCAATTTTTTTGTTTCTATAGTTTAGAACAAAGTGTGCTATTCAATGAAACCCAATGTACGCGCTATTTTGAGGTTATTTAATATTTAAGTCCTGTAACTTGAAAAATACTCAAGAAATTTTGGTTTTGTTTATTGCTAATACAAACTAAATACTTTAACTATAAATTCAAGCCAAGAATTATTTTTTACTTTCATTTGTTAAAAGCTATCGTGAAATGAAATGCAACTTGCCAAGTGTGCTATTCAAGTGAAACGGAGTGTATACTACTCATTCATATGATATTATATATTTACTTTGTTTGGGCTGTGCCAAACCCAATGCTCCGGTCACGCCAATTTTTTTTTTTTCGACTAATTAAATAACTAACTTATGTACTCACGCTCTCACTATTACAGTACTACATATAATGAAATTAAATATTTACTTCGTATGGGAGGTGCCACACCCATTGATCTGATCCCGCTTATTTTTATCAGACTACTCGCATTAATAATAGATGACATCAGACAAATTTGCAAAGCTCTCCCTGTCATAGTACTCGAGATATATGATATCAAAAGTTCACTTTTTATGGGAAATTCCACGCCGACCAAAAATATCAAAATTGTATAACCAATCGCTCCTTCCAGATACACAGTAAGACTCTGTGAAGTCACGAATAGAGTTAGAAAATAATTATAGTTTAGAAATGATTAGTCTTTTAGATATACCTTCTCTTACGAATTGTGATGAATATTTTACAGAAAATTGAAAAAATAAATTTAAAAAAGAAGTAATTTTTTTTTTTAATTTGTTGGGTAATAATTTAAAACATAAAACCCTAAAGAAAAAAAATAAAAACAATCTAAAAATGTAAAAATAATTTTTTTTAGTTACCATAAAATTGATTTTTCTACAAATTTTAACTATGATAACCCATAAGTAGGCCCCTACAAAGCGTAGCACCCTTTCCAAATGCTCATTTCATAAGATGAACAGTTATATATCATGTGCTGTTTAAACTGTTCAATTATGTTATTCGGTTAAAAAGATATGATTTTTGCAACGAAAAAATTCAAATGGCGACACTGTGCGACGGTGGTGCCAGAACTACGGACATGACGTTTAGTTTTTGCATGAAAAAACTACTGTCGTAAAGAATGGCCAACTTACAAAATGAACGATTAAACAATAACGATTTTATTGCATCGTTTGAGTAATGAAATCATGGAAAAAGACCAAATTTGACACAAGAGAACGTGTTGTGTCACAAGACAATACACCAGTCCATACAACTAAGTTCGCAAATAAGATGTTTTTAACCAATTTTTATACTTTATACCACTATGTGGTCAGGGTATAATGATTTTGTGCTGATGTTTGTAACTTCCAAAAATATTTGACTTAGATCCATATATTATTATACGGATCGACTCAGAATCAGATCTGAATCACATTCTGTGTCGATTAGCGATGTCCGTCCGTCCATTTGTCTGTCTGTCCATCCGTCTGTGTGTCCATGTAGACCTTGTAATCAAACTACAGGTAGCAAATATCAATATATTATGATGAAAAGTGGTATATAAGCTTTTATCAGCCATAGGACGAAAGCAGATGAAATTGGTACAAATCGGTGCATGCTCAGAAGTAGTCCCCATACAAATGACCCCAATGAGATCGACTTATTTATTTATTTTATTTTACATTGATATCACACACAACAAGATATACATCTATATCTAATAATATTAATAGGCAAGGCGATTTTTTGTGACCGATGTTTTGTTCTACAGTTTTATCCCGATTTTAACCAATCGTATATTATTTGAAAAGTATTTCTTTTTAGCCGTTTTGCAGATTTACAGATTTTTAAATTATCACCTTTATTTTGAGTAAATTGCATTTAAAGTTGCTACTAACACACACAATGCTATGTGTGGGTTTATTAAATTTGTTAATGTGTTTGTAATAAAAATTAGTTTTTTTTTTTGTGTTGATTTGTGAATTGGCTATAATTGATTAGCATACCTTTAGGGTCTTTATTTAATGAAAAATTAAAATTTCCTAGAATTTGCACTCGAATTTCGAGGGCTGGAATGTGCTAGTATAATATTAATAGGCTAGGCGATTTTTTGATACTGAGTTTTTGTTCTACCGTTTTATCCCGCTTTTGACCAAACAGGTATTATTTGAAAGGTATTTATTTTTAGCTGTTCCCCATATTTACAGATTTACAGATTTTTAAATTTTTTCCTTTGTTTTGAGTAAATTGAATTTAACGTTTCTACTAACACATACATAAAATTATATATATTCTCTGTGTGTGTTTATTAAATTTGGTAATGTGTATATTAATGAGTTTGTCATCTTCATTCACAATAATAATAAACCAAAAAAGTGTTGGTTTGTGAATTGGCTAAGTTGAAATTTGCCTAGAAATTGCACTCGAATTTCGAGCGCTGGAATCTGCTAGTCTTTTCAATTAAAGTGTGTGATCGTATATTGTCATACATACATTGATTTGTTAGGTTGTAATTTACAATAATAAAAAAATAAAATTAATAATACATTAGCAAAAACATTACACACTAGAATTTACAAAATTAAAACAATATGAAAATAAAATATTTTTAAATTGTGTAGTGTTGCCAATTAGTTGGGTGCCGGAGGGTAATGAGTTCCAAAGACGTACAGAGTTAAAAAAATTGCCAATCAGATATAAGACTATGTGTCGAACAAGAATAAGTTTCATTCCCCTGTTTGATCGGGCAAATCGAAGACGACTGTATAAATAATTTGGCTCCTTGGTATATATTATCTTATGTAAGAAGATTAATGATTTAATTTTTAACAAATCGTCAAAGCCTACGCCATATGTGATGTTCCATCATATCTTTTTATGCAATAGACGTATATATCAGTACAGCATTATAAGCAGCTTTTAACCTGGTTCTACTACGAGCATCACAGTTAGCGAATATTTCCTATTCGTACAGCAGCTTAGGCGTTCAGACTACGCAAATATTTGACCAAATAAACGTAACCCCTAATTTTATGAAAGTTTTATTCAATCTTACATGATATATAAAAGACAAAATTAAGTTATGTTTTATTACATTAGTAATATTTAATATATTGAACTATATTCTATATCATATATTGTATAACTTAATGAAAATTATACAAGGAAAATTATACATTATTTAGGGGTTACGTTTATTTGGTCAAATATTTGCGTAGTCTGAATGCACCTTTAGAATGGTCCAGCAATACAAGAAACGTAGTATATCTACTATCAATGTTTTCCCTAATGTCCTCAGATACATTTAAGAGAGCAGTGACACAGCTATGTTTTGGTCTAAAGCCTGATTGGTTATCATTGAGGAGGCCATGATCGGTCAAATATATCATCATCTGAAGGTGCAAGATTCGTTCAAATACTTTGGAAGTATTGCAATTGGTCTATACTCAGTTTTGGATTTTGGAACCGGAATAATTTTTTAACGTATTTCCAGCAACTCGGAAAAAAAACTTATAGTAATGATTGTATTGAAGATATGAGTGATTAAATTGCAATAAGATCCAAATTGTTACATAGATCTAGATCAAATTTGGTTTGTTTCGGTTTATTACACTCACAAATCAGTAGTCCAAAATTGAACGCTGTAGTAGATTGCTTAGCCGTAACTCTCATATAATGCTGTTTAAATCTACCAACACCAAGGAAGCTGTGAAGATATTTTGGGGGTGGTACGAGTATAAAATAATATTAGCAAAAAATAATAACTATATTACGAAACAAATTAAGTATGAAAATTTAGAAAATTCCCATTTTTTATTTTGAAACCCAGTGTGATCAATAAATTTTAAACTTAGCAATGAATATATTAAAACTAAGTTGTTATAAATTTAAATTTTCATACGCTTTTAAAAAATGTAAAATTCGTTTATTATTTATTCAAATAAATTCGATGTTAAATTGTATTTTTTTAAACCCATTTAGTAGGCTTTGAAAATGCAAAATAAATTGTTCAGTATATTCAAATAAAGTCGTTATTAATTTTGATTTTCTTAAACCTTTGAAAAGTACAAAATATATTTTTTGCTACTTTTTTCAATTCAATTTTATTTATTTAAATAACATTTTGATTGCAATAAATTAACAATTTTCTTAAAGAGTTTAGGATAGCTTGTTCCATTTCTACTTAAAAATTTAAATAACAATTTCCTTATCATGTATGTACATAGTTTTTAACAAAATAATATTTACAAGGGGAAAATTTTCAAAAAACCTTGTTACAATTTTTTTTATTTATTTTTAAATTTTTTTCTTTTTTATTTTTTATTTTTTAAATTTTTTTTTTTTGGGGGTTTTTGATTTTATATAAAAACGTTCTTACAAATACATATAATATGATGAGATTATATCATTGATGTGAGGAAGTTCCGAGTTAAGACATCACGAGTAGAAGTTTAATGTGAGTCTATTTATTTTGTTATTTATGAGTTCAACATTGGCTAAGGAGTGCAATCGTTGAGTAGAATAATGCCAAGGTAAATTATATATCAATTTAAGTAGTTTGTTTTGGGCGCTCTACAATTTTTTGATATGGCACTGTGCAGTAGTAGACCAAACTGGTACAGCATAATACATTATGACGTGGAATATTGATTTAAATATTAATCTTTTGTTTTCGATGTTAAGTTTGGAGTTTCTGTTTATAAGAGGGTACAATAATCTGGTGGCATTATTTAATTTGCTTATAATATATGGGATATGATCTTTAAATTTAAATTTTTGATCTAATATCACTCCCAGATATTTGACTTTGTCTGTCCAATGGATTTCGCTGTTATTGAAAGTGATGGACTGTTGAGGTAAGAAACAGTTTTTCCTTATTCTTAAAAAATAAATAGCTTGTGTCTTTTGTGTGTTTATTAGTATTTTCCACTTCATAAAATATGAATGAACTACAGTGAGTGCGGTAAGAATAGCGGTATCATCAGCAAAAATGGAAGTAAAGCAATCATCTAGGGGTGGGAAATCTGCAGTGAAAATATTGTATAATATTGGGGAGAGACACGATCCCTTCTGACACCCGGCTGGTACTTCAATCTGAGATGAGTTTTTGAGCCAATATATACCTTGAAAGAACGTTCTGAAAGGAAACTTTGGATTATTTTGATTAATTCGATTGGGAAATTAAACCTTATCATCTTATAGATCAGGCCATCATGCCAGACCGAATCAAATGCAGATTTGATGTCTAAGAGTATCATACCAGTTGATTTCCCACTGTTAAAATTTGATTTTACTAATTTACGTATTCTAGTAAGTGGCTGAGCTGTATTGTGTTCCCTGCGGAAACCAAATTGTTGTGATGGTAAAATGTTTTCTGCATCAATAAACTCAGTAAGCTTTGCCTTAATCACTTTTTCTAGAATCTTGCTTAAGGATGATAGAAGACTTATCGGTCTGTAAGAAAGGGGACAATTTTTAGGTTTATTTGGTACGATTTTAGAACTTTTCCAGATTTTTTGGAAGTAAAGCAACCGCAAGCAACAGTTTATGACTGCAGAGATGTATTTGACTCCTTTCTTTTGGTAAAGCTTTTAAACATATGTTGTTTATTCCATCAGTACCAGGGGATTTTCTTGGCTTTAACTTTTTAATAATATCGGCTACTTTATCTGTTGAAATTGACAAGACATTATGGGAGGTAGATATGCTGGTGCTAAGATTACTAACAGCATTATATACATCTACTTTGGTGGCTGTATCACTAAGGCTAGCTGAAATTGAGTGATTTGATCCGAATACTTGTGCTAGGACTTCGCTTTTTCCTTCTTGGGTGTGGAACGTGTTGTTGTTGAGTTTCAGTGTTGGAATGTTTGTAGACTTCTTTCTTAAAATTTTTGTGTAATTCCAAAAAGGAGAAGAGCCTTTTTCCAAAGTTGAAAGCTTATTGTTCCAGTAGTTATTTTTAAATTTTTTGATTTCGACTGATATGCGATAATTACATTCTCTAGTTTGAATATGATCCGATACTTCTCGGAAACGTTTCCAGTATCTTCTGTAAACATTTCTGATTTGAATCAAATATTTAATGTACTGCGGCAAACTTGGGGTTTTGACTTCATTTATTTTACGTGGGACACTGTGAGTAATTGCATCAGATATTGTGTTTATTAAAATATTATTAAATATTAAAATATAAGATCATGTTCTCAATTTCTTCGGTGTTATTGACTGTATTTTCATCTGGCAAAATTAAATTTCTTTTAATGTGTGAAGCAAAACGGTGCCAGTTTGCATTTTTAAAATTATAAAACAATTTCTGAGTAGGAATGAACCTTTTTGTATATTCAAATGTAATTATTTTTAAATTTGACTTTTTTTAAACATAGCAGGCTTGGAAAATATTCAAAATATGTGTTCTATTTATAGTACGTGTAGTTTAGTTTGTTAGCTTGGTTGGAAATAAGTTGTCCGTTGGTTACATATTTAAAATTTAACTTAAAATTAAGAAATAAAAAGAATATGTTAAAGTAGGGTTTACGTGTCGATAGATTGAGATAAAATTGAAAAACCTTAATGCTGGTTTTGTTCAACAATTTTGTGTAACGATAATATGAGACCTGCGAAATTCCAAGAACATTTCACAAAACAACATCCAAATAATAGTGATGATTCGAAACCAGGTTTGGTTTCGTATCTACTCAAAAGCCACTTGTTGAATCAAATTATAAAGTCCCATATCTTATATATTTTTTTTAAATTAATCAATACTCAGGGGATGCCCCCTACAGATGCAGTGCATTGTGTTGATCTCAGGAAAATAGGTTAAGGAGGAAAGAGGGAGTAGTGTGTTCATATTTTTTTTTTGCAGCGACAGACCAAAGCCTCTGGTGGGAATCGAACCCACGACCCCCGCATGATAGGCGAGCACGCTACCTACTCACCTACCAGGGCGCTTATTGCAACGAATGAAAAGTCTAATAGGTACCATTGTTGAAAAACTATTCAAGCCTTGTGCCCTTGAAATGGATGGTGAAAGCTGTTCTCGGAATGCAACAGAAGAACCAGATCACTAAAATAGCACTTTAAGCGACATGGTCAGAAATCTCGTCATGGAATTGTCATCGGATATTTTGTACCAGTTCATCAAAGAACTAAAAAAAACACATGAATTTTGGCATACAACTAGATGAAAGTACTGATGTAGCTCGACAGGAACAAGCATTAAAAAAGAATTTTTGTACTGTTTAGCTCCAGATGCTTGCTTACCAGTTAATTTATGAGTTTTTTTTTTGACATATGCGCACATGGTTCACCTTCCATGTTAGGAAAAAAAACTCTGGTTTTGAAGTTTTGATCCGAGCGGTAGTTCCACATATTTTGGTTATGCACTGCTTTCTATATCGCCATGCATTGGCTTCAGGAACTCCTCCATTAAGACTAAAGTCAGCAATGAATATTATGTTGCAAGCTGTGAATTTCATTCGATCTCGAGCGCTAAGTCACAGGCTTTTCAAAATATTGTGGCAAGAAGTTGGAACTTCTCATAAAATGTTACTTTATCAGACCGTTAAGGTGGCTTTCATATGGACGAGTTTTTACTCATGTTATGGAACTTAAAACGGAGATAATGATATTTCTCCGAGAGAGGGAGAACATAAACTGTTCCTAGAATTTGAAACAAACAATTCTGCGCGGTCATTGGCTTATCTTGCAGATATATTTTCTCATTTAAATGATTTGAACATTTTACTTCCTGGATCAGAAGTAAATATTTTGATATTTATTATTTATTAATAATTTTCGCTTAAAGTTTGAAACATAACTAGCACGAACGACGAATTTTTCGTTCGGAGTACGAACGACGAATTTTTCCTTCCGAATATTCGTCGTCAGAAATAAAACACATTTGTGTATATGAAAATGCACACAATCAGTAAGTACGTTGAACGAAATACGTAGTGCGTAACGAACTCTGCGTTAGGTTTATATCAATTTCTTACGCCGACGAACGACGAATAAACTGGTGTATTTTAGTTTTTCAAATGTTTTAGTAAATAAATTTATTTCTGTCTTTAAGAATTGTTTTATATTTTATTTATAACTTATAAGTTAAATAAAATCTATTTTTAACTATATAACTTTCTTTTACATAGTTTTTTTTGTTAATATTTATTTTTTTTCGTTTAGTACTTCTTTTTTTGATGTGTAAACATCTATACGCGCAGGAGGGTAAATTTCAAAGACAGCGCAACATGTGAGCCGTAAGACAAAATCGGTGTGACTTATGATTGTATTGGTGGAAAAATTATGATATGAAATAACCTGTTTGAAAATGAAAAATGAAAAATAAAAAATGAAAAGTAAAAAATGAAAACTTATAAAAGAAAAATAAAAAAAGGAAAATGCAAAATAATATTGAAAAATGAAAATAAAAAATTAAAAATTAAAAATAAAAAGTGAAAAATGAGAAATGGAAAATAAAAAATGAAAAATAAAAAATTAAAAACTAAAAATTAAAAATTAAAAATTAAAAATTAAAAATTAAAAATTAAAAATTAAAAATTAAAAATTAAAAATTAAAAATTAAAAATTAAAAATTAAAAATTAAAAATTAAAAATTAAAAATTAAAAATTAAAAATTAAAAATTAAAAATTAAAAATTAAAAATTAAAAATTAAAAATTAAAAATTAAAAATTAAAAATTAAAAATTAAAAATTAAAACTTAAAAATTTAAAATTAAAAATTAAAAATTAAAAATTAAAAATTAAAAATTAAAAATTAAAAATTAAAAATTAAAAATTAAAAATTAAAAATTAAAAATTAAAAATTAAAAATTAAAAATTAAAAATTAAAAATTAAAAATTAAAAATTAAAAATTAAAAATTAAAAATTAAAAATTAAAAATAAAAAATTAAAAATTAAAAATTAAAAATTAAAAATTAAAAATTAAAAATTAGAAATTAAAAATTAAAAATTAAAAATTAAAAATTAAAAATAAAAAATTAAATATTAAAAATTAAAAATTAAAAATTAAAAATTAAAAAATTAAAAATTATAAATTATAAATTAAAAATTAAAAATTAAAAATTAAAAATTAAAATTAAAAATAAAAAATGAAAGATTAAAAATTAAAAATTAAAAATTAAAAATTAAAAATTAAAAATTAAAAATTAAAAATTAAAAATAAAAAATTAAAAATTAAAAATTAAAAATTGAAAATTAAAAATTAACAATTAAAAATTAAAAATTAAAAATTAAAAATTAAAAATTAAAAATTAAAAATTAAAAATTAATAATTAAAAATTAAAAATTAAAAATAAAAATTAAAAATTAAAAATTAAAAAATTAAAAATTAAAAATTAAAATTTAAAAATTAAAAATTAAAAATTAAAAACTAAAAATTAAAAATTAAAAATTAATAACTAAAAATTAAAAATTAAAAATAAAAAATGAAAACTGAAAAATAAAAAAATGGAAAATGAGTAGTGAAAAACGAAAATTAAAAAATTAAAAATAAAAAATGTGAAATGAAAATTGAAAATTAAAAATAAAATATTAAAAATTAACCGCTTGAAATAATAAATCTATACAGGGTGTTCCAAAAACTTTCCGAAAAAATTAAATGCGCGATAGCTTGGATCAATATAAATATTTTTTGTTCTAGCACCATTGTTCTAACGGCTACCGTTTTCGAGCTATAGCGTCTCAAAAAATAATGCATTTTTAAATACATTTAATTCATTTTAAAACAACTTAATTTTTTTTAAACATTTTTATCTGAGTTATGTGTCAAAAAAAAAATTGTAAAAAAATTTAAAAAGAAAAATTTTTTTTTAACAATTAATTCAAAGAAAATTTATTTAAAAATAGAAAGTTGTTTTTGAAATTTAAGAAATGTATTCACAAATGCATATATCTTTGAGATTCAATACCTCGAAGACGGTAGGGGTTAGAACAGTGGTGCTAGAACAAAAAATATTCATATTGATCCAAGCTATCGCGCGTTTAATTTTTTCGGAAAGTTTTCGGAACACCCTGTATATATAAAATTGAATGTGTGTTTGTTTTTTTGTTTGTTTGTTTGTGTGTACCTTATAGGAGACCAAACCTCTGGACCGATCTTCCTGAAATTTTCACAGCATTTAACTGGGACTCTGGCATGATTAATAGGGTACTTTTTTTTGACCACGCCCACTTTTACGCCCACTTTTTTAAAATTATGTAATTGCTCCCATATAGTTTTTAACAGATTTACTTCAAATTGTATACACATTATACTCCAGGCGAGGTAGAAATAAACATTTCTTACGCCGCGCCCCCTTTCACGCCCCTTTTCACGCCAAATTTTGTTTGAAAGTTTTAAACTTTTTTTTCTCTGTACAAATTTGTTCCTTCCAACGGATTTTTTTATTTGGTAGTATATTGCTCTTAATACTGTTAACGTCGCCATATAACTATGAACCACGCCCATTTCACCGCCCCCTTTTTTTTTACTTATACCACTAACAATGTTTGCTATACAAAATTATTTTTTTGTAATATGTATTTATCTAAAGTTTTATACACTTTTTATCTACAGGTGAGGTAGCCATACATTTTTTTATTACCAAGTCCCCCTTTTTCGCCCCATTTTATCTTAAATCATAATTAATCTGCTTTCAATCTATCTACATATATATATAAAAATGAATGTGTGTTTGTTTGTGCTTTATAGGAGGCCAAACCAAAGAACCGATCTTCCTGAAATTTTCAGAGCGTGTTACTGTGACTCTGGAAGGAATAATATGCTATATAAATTTTTGATTGGACAAAGGGGCGGTGCCACGCCCATATAACCAAAAATTTGAAAAAGTCATATCACGGGAATTTTTTTACCTACAGTAGTCATATTTGGTACATATGGTATTAGCATGAATAGAAATACATACAAGAAGAAAAGTGGGCGGGACCACGCCCCTTTTTAGAAAAATAAAAAATCGTAATATCTTCTAAACTACTGGAAGGATCGTCATGAAATTTTCACAAAAGGATATTTTTGCGAAATAATAAGACCTTAGCTATATAAAGTTGTTAGTGGGCAAAGGGGCGTGGCGTATATATAAAAACGTTGATGCATTCGATTGTAACGAATGATCTCCGGAACCATAAGAGCTGTCGAGGTAGGATTTCCAGCATAGGTTCGGTTCGAGCTCTTCTGTGTTTTTTTTTTAGTTTTAACCCTCTAGCTGGCGTTGGGGTCAAGTTAAAAACAAAAATTTTTACTTTCAGCGCGATTTGACTGCAATTCAGAATGAACGTATGTTTCGTCATAAGAAATTTTTGTATGTATAAATGGACCCGATAGGTGGCGCTGGGTAAAGTTATTTCGAATATTCTTATTTATGGTGTGATTTTAATGAAACTAAGAATGTACATATATGTATGTTAGAAACATTTTTTTATTGGACCCGGTAGATGGCGCTGTCGTTCGAAAAATAATGAGTTGTCAAATTTATATAAATTTTAATAAATAAACTCACAAACGTTTTTATATATAAATATTCTAACGAAAAAGAAGGAAAAAGCCGCTACATTATTGCATGGTGGCCGCACAGCTCATTCAGCACTCAAATCACCGTTAAACGTACAAAAAAATGAGAATGCCGTCTGTAATATCAAAAAATATTCCGGTATGTCAAAAGTTCTGCAAAAATGCAGTATTTTTATTTGGGATGAATGTACCATGGCTCACAAACATTGTGATTTGATTTGATAAAAGATTTGAAAGGCAATGAAAGATTTTTTGGTGAAGCTCTCATTTTATTATCTGGAGATCTTCGTCACACATTTTATATAGGTATATACAGATTCTAACTAAAATAAAAATTCATTGAGGGCAAAACAACGTTTGCCGGGTCCAGCTAGTATTTTTATATTAGCAGAGCCCCTGCAGTTGATTGCATTAAGTGATACATAGAAGACGCTTTCTGTTTGTTTTTAAAAAAGTGTCATAAAAAAATCTTTTATTACTAGATGTTTACACATATCGCCTGAATCGGTCTCAGACAATTTTTTGAACAACAACATATAAACAAAAATGGCATAAAATTAATTTATTAATGAAAATTTATGAAATTCAGAATTGAAAAACTAAACGCTTCCATACCAAAAAAAAAAAAAAAGTTTTTTACCATCGCGAACATGATGTTTACTATTGTAATAACTCTTACAAAGTTAAAAATTCTTTTATTCATATATTTACAATATTTATTTACATATATAAATTACAAACAATTTCAAATGACGTTTCCGCTGCTATATGAATTCGTCGTAATTGTATTTCATTCGACGAATTTACGCAACGAATTATTGCCGGCAAATTTGTCGAGCTGTGCGAAATCGTCGTTCGTCCCAGTTGTGTTTCCACCTTAATACATTAAGGAACTTTTTAAAAGGAACAATTAAAAAAAAAACAAACATTTTTGTGATATACAGCTCGCTAATGTACATCTACACAACGTATTGTTGTTTTACGATTTCTGGCCCAATCTTGTAAAACTATTTCATAAAAATCTTAATATATCTTTAAAACCTCACACTTTCTGTTGGTCACATCAAAACTGTTAATAGTGTTTTTGCTTTGACATGCTAAAGGGTTAAGGTAAATCATTATGTGTGTCGACAATTTTGTATATGAGTGTATATCTGCTCGTGTTCTCTTTAAAATAGTATCGAATCATAAAGGATTGTTTCTTATGATTATTCAACAATGAACGTGTTCATGTGAATTCATAACAGCAAATGTGATAATTTGGTAAATGATGATAAGAAACTAAATTTGTTGAAAGACTACTCCTCATATGTAGTTTGTACAAAAAAAACACACAATGTTGTTAATTAAGAAAAAGTTTTGCACATTTGACATCGTTTATTAAACAAGATATAATATATAAATTAATTACTTGAGACAAATAAAAATTGAATATTTTTTCCTCAAACATTATTCTATATAAACTATTAGCAACAAATAATCTATTTTAATTATACGGGGCTGAACAATAAATTTTAACAAGTCATATAAGTAGCGACAAGAATTTCAAACAAGAATTTCATTTAGTCATTAGTTTTTAGTTTTTTCATTTAGTTTTTTCATTTAGTTTTTTCTTTAACAATCGATTGGCTGAGGCAACTTTTAATATTAAAAAACTAATAATAAAAAATAAAAAGAGAAAATTTCTTGCTGTTATGGATACAATTCTACTTTAGAGGCAAAATTTCTAAAGAAATCAAAGATGAGTTAGACGAAGTCCATGTCACATTTGCATCAGCCTTTAATTTTATCTACAATTGGGTAAATGAATTTAAACGTGGCCGTACTTCGCTTCGGAAATCATTGATAAAATCCACGAGATAGTTTTGAGTGACTGACAGGATAAAATGCGTGAGCTAATTTGGGCCACGGGCATACCACATGTTTCAGAGATTTAAATTTTGGTTGTGAAAAAGCAATTGGCAAAGCGGCTGCTAGCCGCGTTTGCTCACAATCGAGAATAAAAGCATTCATGTGATTTATTCCGTAGCTAATTTAAAGCTTTTTCGTCGCGATGCTGGTGAGTATTTCCCTGATGCATACCTGTCGATGAAACATGGATTCACTTCTGTACACCAGAAATGAAACACCAGTTAAAGCGAACACAGTAAAATCGAGTGGTATGGAATAATCTGCATTGAGTACTTCCAAAAAAAGAAAAACAATAAATGGAGAATATTATTCATCATTATTGGATCTCTTAAGCGAAGAACTCAAAAAAGCGCCCCTATTTAGCTACTGAAGGCAGTCTACCGCCAAGATATTGGTTGGGTGCGAACTTTTGCAGTTTGGGTGGAAACAAGTAAGAGTGTTAAATTCGGATGTACCAAATCTTTGTGTCATAAACTTTATATTAAATCCAATGTTGGTACGGTTACCATTTTAATACAGGCTAATTCCATAGTGACAGACATGACAGTCAGATATAATTATAAAATCCAATATTATACAGTTAATATTTTTTATTGTTCATAAAAATATACAAAATTATGCAGATAGACCTGAACAACATATTTAATATTAAAAAAAGTGAGAAAGTATTGTTGTTATTAATAATTGGAGACAAAAAGCAGTATTGACAGACATGACAACAAACATACATAATTTTAGAGGATGTTTGTAACCCACAGAAAATATCTAAAGTTATTTGTATGACAAATAAGAAACTGTTGTTTATAGTTAATATAAGAGCTAGTTTATTAATAAAGGATATAAAAAAACATGAATTCTAAAATAAATTATAGTAAAAAGAAGCATTTTGTAATCTGACATACATAACAATGTTTTTAGTTTCAAAATTACTTAACTACACTTTTCCCTTTTTACTGGAAAAATAGGGGCTATAAAAATACACAGAAAAAATATTCGCCAACTGAATTTTTCTAAAGTGGAACAACTGTATTTTTGATTGTAGCAACAGAAATTTAATAGCATTTGCAAATTTTATATTATGATAAAATATTTACTGTTGAGGCAATATAATTGCAATCATAGTGAACCCGAAAATCGGTTACTAGCATTATCAACATTTGGTTGGTAATAAATTCGGTAGCCAATGAATCTGTTTTCTGTGTGAAACTATTGTCGTAAATTAGTTTAAATTAAAATTTAAAAATTGCCCCTAAGGTTGATCTCTGCATAGAATTACATTTACATTTACTTTATCTTTAAGTTCTAATACTATCTAGATATAAAGCTTTTTTCTTTTTTAATAAGTACTAGCTGAACCCGGTGTGCTTCGCTACCCCCCATCGTTATCAAATAAAATAAAAAAAATAATTATACATTAACAAAATATTATTTATTTAATTTAGAATTAAATATTGCACTAACAACTTTATATAGTCAAGGGCTTAATAGAAGTTATTATGGATTTTAATTTTTCTAAAAAGGGCGTGGTCCCGCCCAGTTTTCTTGTAGTACTATTTCTCTTAATTTCAATACGATATATACCAAATATCAACGCCGTAGGTTAAAAAATGGCCGAGATATGACGATTTTTAATTTTGGTTTGTATGGGCGGGACCACGCCCCTTTGGCCACTAACAACTTTATATAGTTAAGGACTTATTATTTCACAAAAATATCCTTTTTTGAAAACTTCATGACGATCCTTCCAGTAGTTTAGAAGATATTACGATTTTTTATTTTTTCTAAAAAGGGTCGTGGTCCCGCCCACTTTTCTTCTGGTATGTATTTCTGTTCATGCCAATACCATATGTACCAAATATGACCGCTATAGGTCAAAAAAGTTCCGAGATATGCCAATTTCAAATTTTGGGTTATATGGGCGTGGCGTGGGCGTATCCAATCAAAAATTTATATAGCCTATAATTCCTTCCAGAGTCACAGTAACACGCTCTGAAAATTTAAGGAAGATCGGTTCAGGGGTTTGGTCTCCTGTAAAGCATAAACAAACACACATTCATTTTTATATATATGTATAGAAGATTGAAAGCAGATTAATTATAATTTAAGGTAAAATGGGGCGAAAAAGGGGGATTTGGTAATAAAAAAATGTATGGCTACCTTACCTTTAGATAAAAAGTGTATAAAACTTTAGGTAAATACATATTACAAAAAACGTATTTTGTATAGCAAACATTGTTAGTGGTATAAGTATCTGAATTAAATAAAAAGGGGGCGGTGAAGTGGGCTAGGTTTATAGTTATATGACGACTTTAACAGTATTAATATACTACCAAATAAAAAATATCCGTTGGAAGGAACAAATTTGTACAGAGAACAAAAAGTTTAAAACTTTCAAACAAAATGTGGCGTGAAAAGGGGCGTGAAAGTGGGCGTGGCGTAAGAAATGTTTATATCTACCTCGTCTGGAGTATAATGTGTATACAATTTGAAGTAAATGTGTTAAAAACTATATGGGAGCAATTACATCATTTTAAAAAAGTGGGCTTAAAAGTGGGCGTGGTCGAAAAAAAGTACCCTATTAATCATGCCAGAGTCCCAGTTAAATGCTGTGAAAATTTCAGGAAGATCGGTCCAGAGGTTTGGTCTCCTATAAGGTACAAACAAACAAATAAACAAACACATTACATTTTATATATGTACTAGCTGGACCCGGCAAACGTTGTTTTGCCCTCAATGAATTTTTATTTTAGTTAGAATCTGTATATACCTATATAAAATGTGTGACGAAGATCTCCAGATAATAAAATGAGAGCTTCACCAAAAAATCTTTCATTGCCTTTCAAATCTTTTATCAAATCAAATCACAATGTTTGTGAGCCATGGTACATTCATCCCAAATAAAAATACTGCATTTTTGCAGAACTTTTGCCATACCGGAATGTTTTTTGATATTACAGACGGCATTCTCATTTTTTTGTACGTTTAACGGTGATTTGAGTGCTGAATGAGCTGTCCGGCCACCATGCAATAATGTAGCGGCTTTTTCCTTCTTTTTCGTTAGAATATTTATATATAAAAACGTTTGTGAGTTTATTTATTAAAATTTATATAAATTTGACAACTCATTATTTTTCGAACGACAGCGCCATCTACCGGGTCCAATAAAAAAATGTTTCTAACATACTTATATGTACATTCTTAGTTTCATTAAAATCACACCATAAATAAGAATATTCGAAATAACTTTACCCAGCGCCACCTATCGGGTCCATTTATACATACAAAAATTTCTTATGACGAAACATACGTTCATTCTGAATTGCAGTCAAATCGCGCTGAAAGTAAAAATTTTTGTTTTTAACTTGACCCCAACGCCAGCTAGAGGGTTAAAACTAAAAAAAAAACACAGAAGAGCTCGAACCGAACCTATGCTGGAAATCCTACCTCGACAGCTCTTATGGTTCCGGAGATCATTCGTTACAATCAAATGCATCAACGTTTTTATATATACGCCACGCCCCTTTGCCCACTAACAACTTTATATAGCTAAGGTCTTATTATTTCGCAAAAATATCCTTTTGTGAAAATTTCATGACGATCCTTCCAGTAGTTTAGAAGATATTACGATTTTTTATTTTTCTAAAAAGGGGCGTGGTCCCGCCCACTTTTCTTCTTGTATGTATTTCTATTCATGCTAATACCATATGTACCAAATATGACTGCTGTAGGTAAAAAATTCCCGTGATATGACTTTTTTAAATTTTGGGTTATATGGGCGTGGCACCGCCCCTTTGTCCAATCAAAAATTTATATAGCATATTATTCCTTCCAGAGTCACAGTAACACGCTCTGAAAATTTCAGGAAGATCGGTTCTTTGGTTTGGCCTCCTATAAAGCACAAACAAACACACATTCATTTTTATATATATAGATAGATTGAAAGCAGATTAATTATGATTTAAGGTAAAATGGGGCGAAAAAGGGGGACTTGGTAATAAAAAAATGTATGGCTACCTTACCTGTAGATAAAAAGTGTATAAAACTTTAGATAAATACATATTACAAAAAAATTATTTTGTATAGCAAACATTGTTAATGGTATATGTAAAAAAAAGGGGGCGGTGAAATGGGCGTGGTTCATAGTTATATGGCGACGTTAACAGTATTAAGAGCAATATACTACCAAATAAAAAAATCCGTTGGAAGGAACAAATTTGTACAGAGAAAAAAAAGTTTAAAACTTTCAAACAAAATTTGGCGTGAAAAGGGGCGTGAAAGGGGGCGTGGCGTAAGAAATGTTTATTTCTACCTCGCCTGGAGTATAATGTGTATACAATTTGAAGTAAATCTGTTAAAAACTATATGGGAGCAATTACATAATTTTAAAAAAGTGGGCGTAAAAGTGGGCGTAAAAGTGGGCGTGGTCAAAAAAAAAGTACCCTATTAATCATGCCAGAGTCCCAGTTAAATGCTGTGAAAATTTCAGGAAGATCGGTCCAGAGGTTTGGTCTCCTATAAGGTACACACAAACAAACAAACAAATAAACAAACACACATTCAATTTTATATATATAGATAAATTATAAATTATAAATTATAAATTATAAATTATAAATTATAAATTATAAATTATAAATTATAAATTATAAATTATAAATTATAAATTATAAATTATAAATTATAAATTATAAATTATAAATTATAAATTATAAATTATAAATTATAAATTATAAATTATAAATTATAAATTATAAATTATAAATTATAAATTATAAATTATAAATTATAAATTATAAATTATAAATTATAAATTATAAATTATAAATTATAAATTATAAATTATAAATTATAAATTATAAATTATAAATTATAAATTATAAATTATAAATTATAAATTATAAATTATAAATTATAAATTATAAATTATAAATTATAAATTATAAATTATAAATTATAAATTATAAATTATAAATTATAAATTATAAATTATAAATTATAAATTATAAATTATAAATTATAAATTATAAATTATAAATTATAAATTATAAATTATAAATTATAAATTATAAATTATAAATTATAAATTATAAATTGTAAATTATAAATTATAAATTATAAATTATAAATTATAAATTATAAATTATAAATTATAAATTATAAATTATAAATTATAAATTATAAATTATAAATTATAAATTATAAATTATAAATTATAAATTATAAATTATAAATTATAAATTATAAATTATAAATTATAAATTATAAATTATAAATTATAAATTATAAATTATAAATTATAAATTATAAATTATAAATTATAAATTATAAATTATATATTATAAATTATATATTATAAATTATAAATTATAAATTATAAATTATAAATTATAAATTATAAATTATAAATTATAAATTATAAATTATAAATTATAAATTATAAATTATAAATTATAAATTATAAATTATAAATTATAAATTATAAATTATAAATTATAAATTATAAATTATAAATTATAAATTATAAATTATAAATTATAAATTATAAATTATAAATTATAAATTATAAATTATAAATTATAAATTATAAATTATAAATTATAAATTATAAATTATAAATTATAAATTATAAATTATAAATTATAAATTATAAATTATAAATTATAAATTATAAATTATAAATTATAAATTAAAAATTAAATATTTAAAATTAAAAATTAAAAATTAAAAATTAAAATTTAAAAATTAAAAATTAAAAATTAAAAATAAAAAATAAAAAATTTAAAATTAAAAATTAAAAATTTTAAAATTTAAACTTTTTAAAACAACAAATTAGAATTTAAAAATTAATTATTTAAAAATTTAAAATTTCAAATCAAAAATTAAAAATCCAAAATTTTCTTAAGAAAGCAAGTAAGAAAATTATAGTCGGTTTCGACCGACTATTCGATGCCCTATACTATGGGTTTAGAGACCCTATATCTGAGGCCGAACTAATTGGATATAGAAAATAAGCATAAACCAAACTTGAGTGGCGTTCTTATTAATTTGTTTGCTTTCGGATATGAAAAAGTTCGTATCGGATGCTATATCCATATGTGCAGTATTTTTGTTTTTTGATAGATTTAAGTGAAGATCGATATGGGGGCTATGACTAAGAATTGTCCTATGGGGTTTAGTTTTGTACTACTCATTAATGCATGTAGAAAGCATACCGACACCCAATTTGAACGAGATCTATATGATAATTTGGGTATTATGGCAATTAATGTCGATCTCATAGAGGCATTAGTATTGGGGCTAGGTCTGAACATGAACCGATTTTCACCAATTGCAATAAGGTTCATCAGATGGCCAGTAGAGGCTCATATCCTGATTTTCATCAAAATATATTCATATTTGCGACCTGTAGTTTGATTACAAAGTTTACATGGACACACAGACAGACGGACGGACGGTTATCGCTAAATCGACTCAGAGAGTGATTCTGAGTCGATCGGTGTAATAGAAAATGGGCCTAGGTGAAATATTTCAGCACAAGGTCATTAACCACATAGGGTTTAAAAAATTAAAGATTATTATAAAAATTAAAAAGGGCGTTTTTCAAATGCATTGCCTTGCTTGTGAAGTGAATGTTTGAAGCTAGCGATTTCCAAAGACGGATTGAGTTGATATAAAACTGCCATTCGGAAGTTCCGTGAACTTTACAAAAATAATTCAATAAGCTTAACAACCCTTACTTTAAGGCAATCTATAATTACAAACATACTAACTGTGATGTCAACTGTAATCATTTCACATTTTACACTATCTAGTAGGCGTTTTATTAGAAATAAACACACAGAAATATTATTGCTTTAAATGAAATGAGTTCCATTTGGTAAAAAGTGTGCTTAAATAAATATATATGTTTTGAATATTTATGTTGTTTTTAATTAGCATATCTTGTGTGTAATCAATTAACAATTAGTATTAATGGATAAATGATTCGATTTTAATTACATCATTAATAAAAGGATCTATTTTTCAAACTGTGCCTAAGGACATCGGAAATATTATTAATCATAACTGAAAGCAAGGTGTGTAAAAAAGTAATGTAGTTTTAATTGTTTTAATAATAGATTTTTGCTATTTTTGATATTAGTTTCAACTATGTATGGTTAGAATTTCTGTTAGAAATATGTAACAATCAAATCCACAAAATCTATTGTAACAACTATAATTAGCGATTTTTAACTAGAATAATATTATTGTTATATTTTGTTTTCAAATTGGCAACACTATGCATTATCATGTTGTTAGTGATATATTCAATTATTTAACAGATGACTAGTGAAAAATTTCAATTGACTTGTAATGTTTTTTAATAAAATGGTTTTAAACATAATGTATATTTTCTTAAAAATATTTATTAACCTTTTAAAGCCTAGAAATAACAATGAAATGAAAACACACGTGGTAGCCTGTGTAAATTTTTATATTGAAAATAATCGAACACCCGGCTTGTTTCCATTTTATATACATCAGTGTTGTTTGCCTTTAATTGTTTTCATATTTATTTCTATTATATATATGTATATATTTTGTTTTATTATAAAATAGGTGAGTTCAAAAGGAATTTTTGACAAAAAATATTATATAAGTTTGTGTAGATTTCTGTAACTATCAATAATACTTTACACAGGAGCAGCTCTTATACTTAATCGACTCTAAATCACTTTCTTACTCGATTTAACGACGTTCGCCCCTCCGTGTGTCAGTACTCGTAAACTAAAGATCACCATTATAGAAATAAATTTTTAGGTAAATTTGGTATATATGCTTTTATCGGGTATAATTTTTGTATGCGTAGGGCGACTCTTATTTCTTATTTGATTTTATTGTTTTTGTTTTTTTTATTAAATATATTCTTTTATTAACATATTACTAGTCAGATAAAAATATCTAAAAAGTTGCTTTTGTTTAATATTAACTAGCAGATTCCAGCCCTCGAAATTCGAGCGCAAATACTAGGAAATTTTATTTTTTCATTAAATAAAGACCCTAAAAGTATGCTAATCAATTATAGCCAATTCACAAGTCAACACAAGAAAACAAAATAATTTTAGACCAAACTCATTTGTTTTATGTATTATAGAGTGCACGTACACTCTATAACAAAATCATTTTTATTACAAACACATTAACAAATTTAATAAACACACACACACAGCATTGTATAATTTTATGTATGTGTTAGTAGCAACTTTAAATTCAATTTACTCAAAATAAAGGAAAAAAATTAAAAATCTGTAAATCAGCGAAACGGCTATAAAGAAATACCTTTCAAATAATATACGTTTGGTCAAAATCGGGATAAACCGGTAGAACAAAACATCGGTCACAAGTAATTGCCTAGCCTATTAATATTATAGCTATCTAGAAATTTTTTGCAGAGACTCATTTGAATATTTATACCCTATACCACCATGTGGTTTGGGTATAATGACTTTGTGCTGCTGTTTGCAACTACTAAAAATTTTTGACCTAGACCCATCTTTTATTATACCGATCGACTCAGAATCACTTTCTGAGTCTATTTAGCTGTGTCCGTCCGTCTGTGTGTCCATGTAAACCTTGTAATCAAACTAGAGGTCGCAAGTATGAATATATTTGGATGAAATTTGGTATATAAACTTTTATCGGCCATAGGATGAACGCTTTTGAAATTGGTGACATTCGGTCCGTATTCAGACATAGTCTTCATACAAATGACCCTTATGAAATCGACATAAATTGCCATAAGATCCAAATTATCATATAGATCTCGATCGAATTGGGTTTGTGTATGTTTGTTACACCCATTAATCAGTAGTCCAAAAATAAACCCTATAGGACAATTCTTAATCATAGGCCCCATATAGAGCTGCTTCCCGATCTTCACTTAAATCTATCAAAAAACAAAAATATTGCACTGATTCTTTTCAAATTTTGTTTGTATATATTTTTGCAAAATACAAGAGACTTTACCAATCATGGCCAGGATCGGTCCATTTTTGGGCCTAGTCCCCATATAGAAATAGCATCCGATATGAACTTTTTCATATCTGCAGCCAAGAAAATTAATAAAAATGCCACTCAAATTTGGTTTATGCTTATTTGCTATATCGAATTATTTGGACCGAAGAGAAAGGGTCTCTAAACCATACTATAGGCTATCATATAGTCGGTCTAGACCGACTATAATTTCTTACTTGTTTGAATTATGGTATGTCTTCTAAGGTCTCAAAAAATTCTTATAGAGATCTAACTTTGGCTTGGCTGAATAATAATAATGAATTTCGTTCTTTAATTCCTTCTATGGAAGACATAATCATTGTTGTTTATAACAGGAAATTATAATAAAAACTGGCCAACAAGAAAAGCATTTAACTTACAATTTAATTGGTATTCGAATTTTAATTTTCTGTATCGGCCACAGTTTTAAAGTTTTAGCCGTACCTAGTATTGGTTGTAATGGTTGACTTCAAGACGCAGATGGAGGGTATCCTAGTTGTTATCTTCTGTTTTTTTTTTTTTTTTGTAATTTCAAAGCGATTCACAGCTCTATTCGTAAAATTAATAGCACACTCACAACGTTGAGAAGCACTATTATTATTTCAAGGGATGAAATATATACTTTTGTCATTCATTCGGATATTACAGGAATTTATTTAGCCGCTCCATAGTGGCTGAAAATCGTTTTTCAAAGGCCAAAATCATGTAACTTTTGAACCGATCAAAATATTTTAGTATTTTTTTTAAGGATAGATATTTAGATGAACTTGAGACAGTTTTAATTTCATTTCATTTTAGGTCAAAGTTTAACTTTTTTTACTGTTAGCGTGAAATATGGATTTTTTATTATTTTTATTTATTAAAAAATTTCATATTTGGATTTTAATAATAATTATAAGCATTTTTTATAATAATGGGATTTTTGTTTAGATTAAAAAAATTTTTACACTAAAAAAAAAAAGCAAAATCAACTGGAAATTTTGCTGTTAATACTGAAAAACTAAAAAAAATTTTGCTCTAAAATTTGCAAATTTGTTTACACTCAAAGAATAGTTACACTTAAAAAAACTTAAAAGTTTTGCTATTACTACAGAAAAATTTATAATTTTTTGCTGTTAAATTTGTTAATTTTAGCAAAATAAATCTACCTAAAATAATACATAAAAAACCCACTATACAAATGAATTACCTCCGTGTGTTTTTTTTACTACATGCATTAGTGCATTGTTAGGTAAAATAAAAAAGGTATGCTACCAAAAAAAAAAACCCAGGTTACAAATGAATTGCATCCTCTATATATTGACAGTCTTACTTACAAATACAATGTACAATGACATTGTATTTTGTAAGCAGATATCATTACTGGTAATAGAACAAATAATGACTTTTGCAAGCTGTAAAATGCCTAAAGCACAAATTTGACACACCATTGTAAACTTTATATGCAGGACTGTTTAAATTACCGTACTTTGAAATTTTTTGAGTAATTTCATTAAAATGAAAACAGTGTTCTACCCACGGGTGCAAAAGTATATATAGGGTTGGTATACGTTTCTTGTTCCCTTTTGTTCCCTAGAAGTTTTATTCCACTAAATTTGAAATTTGACAAAAATATAGTAGTTTAATAAATGCTAGCAGATTCCAGCCCTCGAAATTCGAGCGCAAATTCTAGGAAATTTTATTTTTTCATTAAATAAAGACCCTAAAATTATGATAATCAATTATAGTCAATTCACAAATCAACACAAAAAACAAACTTATTTTATTACAAACACATTAACAAATTTACTAAACACACACATATCATTGTATAATTTTATGTATGTGTTGGTAGCAACTTTAAATGCAATTTACTCAAAATAAAGGAAAAAATTTACAAATCTGTAGATCTGCAAAACGACGAAAAAGAAATACCTTTCAAATAATATAAGTTTGATCAAAATTGGGATAAAATGGTAGAACAAAACATCAGTCACAAGAAATCGCCTAGCCTATTAATATTATAGATTTCATAACGCCCCTAATATTAAACCTTAAGGCTGTGACCACTTGCAACAACTAAAGACTACAATAAAAAAATGGCGTTAAAATTTTAAAAATCGATGACAAAAAATTTGACTTTTCGCCAATGAAATCAAAATTTCAGCCACAATGCGCCCTCGTTTATTTGTTTTTATTTTTTATTAACTATTTTAAATTTGAAGAAAGTGTGATATATGATTACTAAATTATTTTTAAATTAGTTATCTTCGCTAAAAGAAATAACCTTCAAAGAAGTTGAAACTGTTTAAAAATAATATCAATAAAATGTAAAAAATTTTTTATTGCAATTAATTAATTAATAAAAGTTCTGTAAACCGACATCCCAGATTTGGCTGGACTCTAATAAAGGTTGTTTAAAATTAACGCAAAATTTGAATTAAACAGAAAACACATGTTTTTCTCTTTTTTGTTGAATCATGGAACAACACATCGAGCAAATTGCCTCCACGGCTTTGCTGGTACATTCGCGCTCTTTTTAAATTTTTTTTTTCCATATTTTTACTTTAAATAAAATGTTTTTCAAATGTTCTTACTTAAAACGAAGCCAAAAACATTCGCACATTTGATCTATATTCTGCATGACAGCTGTTTCGGGTGGAGTCACCAACCATCATGAGTAACCAAGAGTAATAGATAGTTTGTTTGCCACAGCCACATTTTCAAAGAAGTATAGTCCAAAATACGCATTCAACAGTGACTCGTTGTGGATGCATTTGTTTTTCGGCATACACACATAAGTTTTCTGAACTCAAGTGCAGCAACTTTGACAATTAACGAAGCCATCAAGGTGAAAATGTGCTTTATCGCTTAGAATGATTTTGTTCGAAAAATCAGCATTCACTTGTCGATGTTCAATAATCCATCGCAATGAGCTTCAGTTCTTGCGAAATTGAAATCTATGAACTTGGTGACTCAGATCTTTAGTGAGTACACTTGGTGACTCAGATCTTTAGTGAGTACACACCGATTCATTGTGGCAACCGACTTTATTGCTAACTGAAATGTGATAATGTTGGTAGCCGAATTTCGAGTTGATTACGATAACAGTAAATATTTGATCAAAATAGAAAATGGTGTGCTGCTATGAAATTTCTGTTGAGACAATCGAATAAAGTTTTTAAACTTTAGAACAATTTGTTTGACAATTTTTTTTCTGTGTTTAACGCTGTAGAGAGCTTCCTGACATTTGCAATTCTTGTCCATAACGCTGAGTTGATGTTCCTGGACTTTGACCAGCACTCTTACGAACTATTTCGATATTTTAATTTGAAAGTCTTGTTTTTGGATGAACAGTGTGTTGAGCATTACTAGTGGGTTCAGTCTGCTTCAATTTTTCAATTACTCTCTTCTTCCGACTATATTTTGTATGAAATTTTCTAACTCTAGCCACCAAAATTTTATTAATTTATTTGTAATATTGTCCAAACCTGATGTTCTATCGTGTAGTGTTCCATTATTATCAACCCTAAACTGTCAGCTCTCAAACTGCCTTTTTTCGTTTTGGCTGTCAACACTTTACTGCACAAATAATGGCAAATTTAAAGCTTTCTTGAATTTCGAGACACCCTTTACATCTAAACATGTGTGGTATGACTTTGGCTAATGTACTTAAATTATTGTCACTTAAATGTCAACGGTAATTAATATTGATACATTAAATGTCAATTTATGATGCACTGCACCCTTAACCACATTATCGATTTTTAACGGTTCTTAGGGTACATTACAGTCTTGTCAAGTGTGTGTGCATGTGTGTGTGTGGCGTAAGCAACACTCATCCATTAAAATGCCACCAAACATGTCAGAACAATTATGGAGGCACATCATAGGGATGCTCACAGATTAAACACTGTATGGTATGTTATAGAAACAACAAAAAAAGAAAAAAATATAAAAATAAAAATTTAAATTATGAACAATTCTCTTAGGACCTTATTCATCATACTTCTGAAGTTATTATGGGTTATTTGTGCTTTCGAAAAACGACCTGAAAATCTGCTTTCATATGCGGAAATCAAAGATAATTTTAAAAACATGTAACCTTTAAAAAGTTTCGTTGGAAAGGTTTCATAGTTCAAACAATTTTCAAATATAACCTCTAGTTAGACACATGACTTAAATTTTGCTCTATCATTTTTTGTGTCATATTTTTACCAAGTGATTAAGAGACTGTAATTAAAATGTAAGTAAACAAATTGGAAAATCTCTGTTACTTTTCGAATTCTGTGATCTCTGAAGAATATAAAACCAAGCAGGTTTTAAGTTCAAGGCGATCGGTCATGGATACAATATAAAAATGGCAAAAAATTACAATTTTTGCATAGGTCAAAAATAAACCCTACAGAAGATTTCGTAGTCATAGCCCCATATAAAGTTGCTTCCCGATCTTTACTTAAATCTATCAAAAAACTGGATTTTTTTTTCATATGTATATGGTTTGCATATATTTTTGCAACAAATAATGACTTTCCAAATATGGTCAGGATCGGTACATTTTTCGAGTTATTCCCCATATAAGTATTACATTCGATATGAATTTTTCATTATCTGCGTGCAAAATATTTAATAACAATGTCACTCAAATTTGTTGTATGCTTATTTTTTATATTCAATTAGTTGGACCCGAGACCCCCTCTCTAATCACATGTATAGGGTATCGTATACCGTGGAAGCGTATAGAAAATCTTTGGGCTTTTACTATATTTTTTTTTTTAATTTTTCTCATAAGAATGAATCAAATTTACACTGTCTTACAAAAGTTTACATACCCCTGATATATGTAAGTTTCTTTTATTACATAAACTAGCAGATTCCAGCGCTTGAAATTCGAGTGCAATTTCTAGGCAACTTTATTTTTCAACTTAACCAATTCACAAACCAACACTTTTTTTTATTATTATTGGGAATGAAGATGACAAACTCATTAACAAACACATTAACAAATTTAATAAACACACACATATCATGTGTATAATTATATGTATGTGTTAGTAGCAACTTTAAATGCAATTTACTCAAAATAAAGGGAAAAATTTAAATATATGTAAATCTGGTGAACAGCTAAAAAGAAAAGAAATAAAACGGTAGAACAAAACATCGGTAACAAAAAATCGCCTAGCCTATTAATATTATAGATTATAGTTTATAATTATTGGCAAATGATTTTTAATTTTTGTATGGATTTTTATTATTTTTATTGCTTCAAAATACTATAATTTCATAAATATATATTAAAGAACTTAAAATAATTCTGTTTTTGTTTTTATCGATATTTACAAAAGTTTACATACGTTCATAAATGAAATTTTTTTTCAGTAACATCTCGTATGGCCTCTTGTAGTTTTTATTACAGAAGATAGTCGAGATGGCATGGAAAAAATTAATTTTTTTCTTGTTTCAGTTGTAATTCTGAACATTTTCGTACTTTTGGGTGTATTCTAAGCGTTTCTGGATGTTCACAGATCTAAGTAATGGTTATTTTTCTCGCCACTCTACTATTGTACCAATTACTCTTAATGCTTCTGCGCCCTGCTTGTTCGGGAACGGTAATTACCAGATCGGATTTTAGTCTTTGATTTAATTCGACTGCTTAGGATTAGGATTTTCTTGAACGGAACGAATAACGACAGGTTTTGTTCTGTTGTCTAGAATTCGAGGGCGTCCAGAACGTGCCCACCTAATTTCAATTGAAGGCTTTTTAAATTTAATAAATTTCCAATTTTATTAAGAGACTTTCCATCATTCCTCAACTTAATGACCGTTTTTCGGATTGGCTTAGAAAGTTCTCTGCCTTTGCCCATTTTACTCCACTGCTGTCACTTTATGATTTTTATTTTTCAAATATAATCACTATTTGTGAAACCACAAGCTATACTGATGTGTGTTTCTAAATTTTGTACGGTGCCAAACACAATCATGACTGTGTTTCGTTTTCATATTTCGTTATCTACACGAACAGTTTTCTATCACGTATTTTTTGTTTCGAACACACATAAACTACACAGATTCGAGTGTAGCTGTAATTTAAGTTCGTTTTCTTGCATGTGTACTGCTAAAAAAACAGAACATGTTCTTCTATTTATACCCTATACCAATATGTGGTTTGGGTATAATGACTTTGTGCTGCTGTTTGTAACAACCAAAAATATTTGACCTAGACCCATCTTTAATTATACCGATCGAATCAGAATCACTTTCTGAGTTGATTTAACAATGTCCGTCCGTCCGTCCGTCCGTCCGTCCGTCTGTGTGTCCATGTAAAGCTTGTAATCAAACTGCAGGTCGCAAATATGAATATATTTTGATGAAATTTGGTATATACGCTTTTATCGGCCATGGGATGAACGCTATTGAAATTGGTGAGAATCGGTCCATGTTCAGACCTAGCCCCCATACAAATTACCCATATGAAATCGACATAAATTGCCATAAGATCCAAATTGTCATATAGATCTTACTCAAATTGGGTTTGTATGCGTTCATTACATCCACTAATGAGTAGTCCAAAAATGATTCCTTTGACCCCATATAGAGCTGCTTCCCGATCTTCAGTTAAATCTATTAAAAAACAAAAATATTGCACTGATTCTTCTCAAATTTTGTTTGTACGTATTTTTGCAAAATACAAGAGACTTTACCAAACATGATCAGGATCGGTCCATTTTTGGACCTAGCCCCTTTATAGATATAGCATCCGATATGAACTTTTTTATATCTGCAGCCAAAAAAATTAATAAAAATCCCACTCTAGACCGACTATAATTTTCTTACTTGATTATTATTGTTTTCTATTCTATTACTATCTTTTTATTTATCTTTTTATTTTTGTTTTTTTTATAACTGTTAATGAATTATTTTAGATTTTTTTTTAATAAATTTGCTTGGAACAATAGTTTTCGTTCTTATAGGGGTGTTTCAGATTTTTTCGATCGCGAGTGGATAATGTTTTAATATTTAGATGTACGCGTTGAAGAACATGTTCTGTTTATTTGGCAGTACACATGCAAGTAAACGAACTTAAAATAAAGCTACACCCGAATCTGTGTGGTTTTGTGTGTTCGAAATAAAAAATACGTGATAGAAAAATGTTCGTGTATATAACGAAATATTAAAACGAGACACAGTCATGATTGTGTTTGTCACCGTACAAAATTTAGAAACGCACATAATTGATATGAAAATAAAAATATGTGTTTGTTGGTCTGAGCTATGTTTGTTTACATATATGTGCGAGTTTTTTTATTCAGCGTGTGTTTTTCTGAACTCTGGTAAAAATAAAGTAAAAACATATTTCCTTCAAGAAAACAGAAAATTGTCTCTTTTTAAAAAATCAGAATAATAATGATTCGTAAATTTCAACTGTGATTACCCTTAATTAAAATATATTTTTATTCAAAACTTTGTATTACAAAACCGATAGACGTTTGTAGACGGTTTGTAGTTGTAATCATTATTTCAAGAGTTTGGCAAGTGTCACCACTACAACTCTAAACGACACTACACCAGCTCAGTATTGATTCTATGAGTGTGTGTGTGAGTGTGTGTATGTGGTATGCTTGTGTAATATTTAAAAAGTACAAGCGTCTGTGAAGATTTATGTGTTGTATATGGAACACTTATTAATATTTAACCATAACTAACTAAACTGAAATAAACGTACTTAAACTCAAACCATAACCATAACCATAACCAAACCATTGACTGACACCACACTAACAATAAGAGGAGGAATAATAAGACTTTATGTGTATGTTCTTTCAATTATTTGTTTCATGATTTGTCCATTCGTTGAAATAAAGTGCAAATAAGAATACACTTTAGTTAGGAAGTTAAGTGCTGCTTCTGTTTCTTGATTCATATTCCACTTAATAAAAAAAAAATAATAATAAAAAAATATATATAGACAGTGCGAATAAAATGAACTATAGACATTTTATACATTCCGAGGTACTTAGTCAGTCATGCTTATACGAGTATACTCACAGTCATGTTTACTTATGCAGACATATTTGTCTTCGTTTATCTTAACTGTCTGTCTGTTCAATATTTTTATTTTGTCAGTCTGTCCTTTCCATTTTTAATGTCTACGCGTATGTGGTCTGCATGATGCATACATACTCGTATACACACGATGATAGTGATAATAATCATTGAAACTGGGTCACCGTAATGAAAGCCATAAGTATTAAAATGCTAATTTAAGTATATTTTATTGGAAATTTTTTTTTGGGGGTGGTCATGTTCGTGATGGTGATCAGGTCCAAGAGCATATTTGCTGAACACATATACCATTCAAATTTGTTATATTTGTAAGACATTAGAATTAGATTAGATAGATTTAATTAAATATAGGGAATACGGTTGTCAATTAATCGGGTTTTAACCCAATATGGAAAATCTGATTTATATGGACTAAAACTATTCTTAAGGAATGATTAAGTAAACCAAAACTAACCAAACCTGATCATGATACATATTATAATCTGGATTTTAGGCTAATTTTATATGTACTCACATTTGTATGTCTGCATCGATTTTCGCTAATTTGAAAAGTGACTATATTGCTGATAAAAGTTGTCTTTGCAAAGCAGCAGGTCTTTCCGTTTTTTTTATTTTTATTTAAATTTATCATATGAGGGTTTAAACTTTAAAGCACAAGGGGTTCATTTGACTTATTTGTTTAATAATGAGAAAAAAGAGGTAAAAGTTAAATTGAAATAAAATATGTTAGATGCTATCTGGAATATTACTTTTTATTTAACAAGATAAAGAAATATCATCTGCTAGATATATAAATACCCAAAAATTACCCAAATAAGGAAATTCGCTCTTATTCTCCTTGTGCTTTAACTTTTTTTAAATTTCTAAATAATTGAACTTGTCCATTAAAAGAGTGTTAGTAATACATGATAGGAGAACTACATTTACTAAATTTTTTAAATAACATTTTTTTAAGAAAATCAGATTCCATGACATCATCGCGCTCATCTTCATCCTCACCTTGGCTATTGATTCTTTCCGGAATTTCTTCCATTCCATCGTGGGGAAGTGCTTTGAACCATTCATGATAAATTGGTAGTATATGGCAAAGCGTATCCTGAAGTTCTTAAATTTCTCGAGCTTTTTGATGCTGATTTTTGGAACAGGTTGTGGGCGTAACTCTGCACGGCTAGACCAACATCTCGTGCTTTCATGTTTACTTTGGTGAAGTTTTCTGGCTCACTCATAAGACCATCTTTGTATGGGAGGTTCCCGGGGTCATCCTTCTCAAAGTGTAACCATTTTCGGATACACGGTACACTATTTCTGTAAAATCTTTGGATGGGCTCCACACTTCTAAAGTTCTTATTTTGCATTATGTAAATTTGGTACTTGAATTTGTCATGAGCTTCTCCCAATCTTGAGGTACATAAATTTGATTTATTTCTATAATTTTTTGGTTATTTCTATTATTTCAATATTTTGGTCACACTCCATGAATGAGTACCCATAGTATAAACAATTGTGATTTATTTCTTGAATATGAGTATTTCCAATAACATACAACCAAAACTGAACAATGTAGTAACTCTTATTCTCGCCACCACAGTTGTCGCTATAAACTGTAATGTGAGTCAGTCACATTCTGACTCAAAGAGTTTACAAATTTCAACAGGTAAGAACTAATTTCTTGGCAGTCACATGAAGCTTGGCTTTCATTTCACATTTACATATTGGCGTTAATAAATTGTAGATACACAAGTTGTATGCCCAGAGTTGACGGATATAGTATTATTGAGTGCATGTTGGTGCAGGAGTTTGCAGAATTGTTAGCAAGTCGAAACAAACAGCCAAATTGGTGTTAGTACTATCAATTTTTACAAACTCTTTAACCCTATCCTTGCCCAGTTTTGCTGATTCAGCTTTTATCAAATGTAACTCATTTTCTTCCTTGGCCGCATTGTTAACAGCGTCTGTTTCACCATACTCAATTGTAATTTGCAACTTGTCATAACTAACACCTGTGTCTGCTTGGAGTTTGTGGAAACTGATGTTATAGCATGTGTTGAAAATATGTCTGTAGTAGCTCTATGCTCTGGTTCTGTTTCTTATCTATGCAAAATTCCCTGTAAAGTGCATACATATTTGTTACATATAGTCTGCTGGATAAATACTTTCTATTGCGGCTATAGTTTCTTTAATAACGATTTGAATACTTCTGAAATGATCTAATGTGTTCTTTTACCAACCGTACTAATAACTCAGGAATTTATTTGCCAGGGGCCTTTTTACTTCTTTTGTCTTTTTCACGAATGTATGTTCCTGATAATCTCTTTTTTCTACTTCCTTTATATTAACACGCAGTGTCTGCTTGTCGCCAAAACTTTCGATTTTTAGCCCTTTTCCCCTAATCCAATCGCGCTGGAACTTTGCAAGCAGACCCGTGGCGATGACAAAAATGATCTGCCAGATTTTTTCATTTTTGATTTTTGGCTTAGATATATTTCTAGACATGTTTTATTTTCAATCATCAATTATTTAATTACGTGATGGTTAATTAATTTGCAAATAAAGGGAGTATAATAAAAACTCGGTTTTGATGGGTTGGGTTTGTTTTAACAATATTGTTTACCCTCTTTACAGACTCTAAATCCCATCAGTTCATTAGCAGAACTTACAGTTTTATTCTTTGAACTTTCCGTTTTCTCTTTAATAACCTCAAAAAGGAAGATAGCAAGTTGTCACCTTCAAGACCCCAATATTCTCAAAAAATTTAATTCCTTATTTCCTCAGATATGTTCTGGTTGCCCTTGGGTCTACATGTATGGTTATATGATTTTCTTCTGATAAAGTTTCACTTTTGTATCTAAATATTATCTGCCAGAGTTCCGTTTCTTATCAAGACAGTTTCTTTTCTAACTACTTTCATGAACTGCCAAAGCTTCTTCAGTTTGTTCACATTGACCATCCACTTGAGTTGTCTCAGGAATTTCCCATATGGGATCTGTAGCACTAGCGTGAGAGCGGTTTGAATGGAAAAAAAAATTTGGTCGAATTTTGAGATGTGCGAGTCGGATTATTGTGACACTGGATCTAAAACTTTAGTGCGCAAAATTTGAGCCAAATCGGACAATTCTTTCTGGACGCGCATTGAGTTCAAAGTTCAAATATGCATTTATATATAAAAACAAGTAAGAAAATTATAGTCGGTCTAGACCGACCATGCGTTTAGAAACCCTATCTCTTAGGCCCAACTAACTGGACATAGAAAATAAGCAAAAGCCAAATTTGAGTGGGATTTTTATTAATTTTTTTGGCTGCAGATATGAAAAAGTTCATATCGGATGCTATATCTATATGGGGACTAGGTCCAAAAATTGACCGATCCTGATAATGTTTGGTAAAGTCTCTTGTATTTTGCAAAAATATATACAAACAAAATTTGAGAAGAATCAGTGCAATATTTTTGTTTTTTAAAAGATTTAAGTGAAGATCGGGAAGCAGCTCTATATGGGGCCAAAGGGATCATTTTTGGACTACTCATTAATGGATGTAATGAACGTATACAAACCCAATTTGAGTAAGATCTATATGACAATTTGGATCTTATTGCAATTTATGTCGATTTCATAGGGTTAATTTGTATGGGGGCTAGGTCTGAACATGGACCGATTCTCACCAATTTTCAATAGCGTTCATCCCATGGCCGATAAAAGCTTATATACCAAATTTCATCAAAATATCTTCAGATTTGCGACCTGCAGTTTGATTACAAGGTTTACATGGACACACAGACGGACGGACGGACATTGTTAAATCATCTCAAAAAGTGATTCTGATTCGATCGGTATAATTAAAGATGGGTCTAGGTCAAATATTTTTGGTTGTTACCAACAGCAGCACAAAGTCATTATACCCAAACCACATAGTGGTATAGGGTATAATAAAAAAAAAATAATTTTTTACAAAAATTTTGATATTAGTAATTACGTTTCAATTAAATTAATTAATAAACCCTAATCTAGGGTAAATTATCTTTCTAATAACACAACAAAATCTATTATCGGTTGAAAAACAGCCAAGTAGTATCACGTTCCCCAGGCAATAAATGCGCCGCAGACCACTTGATTAAGAAAACCTAGATCGCATTTTTAAAGACCTTGAAATAATTTACAACAACAAGATTTTTGCATTCTCCTTAACCCAAAATGATCTTATGTAAAGTATTTTGCAACTCGTCTATTGTTATGCCATTCTAAATGAATATCAAATCGGTACGTATTTTTTAGCACTACTTCAAAATCTCCAATTTTACTGTTTTAAAAATTTTGTTCGAGAAATTTACCGAAATCAATGATTGGACTTTAAGATCTAATTAACAAAATATATGTGAATAAAAATGCGAAATATTGTAGGTATCCTATTCTTAATTTGGCGATGGCAGCGTTTTTATTTTAGCAGATTTGAAGAAAAATGTGGTTTTTCATACTTTTGCAACTGTTAAAATATTACATTACTTGATATAAGTTCTCAATCCTGTAAATTAAAGTTAAATTGAAACACTATAAATTGTCCCCCTTTAAGGTCAAAGGTTAAATTTAGGGAGATTTAGATTTTTATAAAATAAAATATCAAAATAATATATATTTTTTGAAGGATTTCGTTAAGACTTGTTGATAATATTTTAATAATTCCAAAAAATAATATTCTGGACTTATTTTCTGAAATTAACCCGTGATGAGGTATTCAAAATGTGGCCTAGTTTTATTTATTTTTTTTTTGGTTTTTCACAATTATTATATTCATCTTTATATGAATATATATCGAGGGTTTATATGTTTATATTCAAAAAGTGATATCTACACTTGACAGCAATATTAATTTTTGATTTCAAACTGTTCTCTGATATAGCTGTCAAATATAATATTAATGTTGATATCATACATGATTAGTACGACTATTTCTTAATAGATATTGCAGCAAATCGATCGACAAATAATAATTGTTAATAGTTATTGATGCAGATAGCACTTTTTGAATACAAGCCCTCGAAATACAAATTTTTTTATACTGTATTAAATATAAAACCGAATTAATCGACATATTTTCATAAAATAAAGAATAAATATGAGGAGTATTATGAATACATTAAATCTATTTCTTTTAAAAAAATCCTGATGAAGGAAATATTTATAGATTCTCATATTGAGTGAATTTGACATCAAGAGTACCCCACGGGTTAATTTCAGAAAATAAGTACATAATATTGTTTTTTAGAATGATTAAAATAAAACTAACATTTTTTATCGGAATCCTTCTACAAATATATGTTATTTCGATATTTTGTTTAAAAAAATATAAATTTCCTTAAATTTGACCTTTGGCCTTAAAGAGGGACACTGTATAGTGTCTCAATTTAATCTTAATTTATAAGATTGAGAACTTATATCAAGTAGGATAATATTTTGAAAAAAGATATTTGAAATATGAAAACACCAAAAAATGTAGCCTAACAGTTGAAAAAGTATGAAAAATCACATTTTTCTTCAAATCTGCTGAAATAAATACGCTGCCCTCGTCAAACTAAGAACAGGATACATACAATATTTGGCATTTTTAATCACATATATTTTGTTAATAAGACCTTGAAGTCCAATCATTGATTTCTGTAAATTTCTTGAACAAAATTTTTGAAAAAGTAAAATTCTTTACATAAGATCATTTTGGGATCAGGAGAACGCAAAAATATTGTTATTGTAAATTATTTCAGTATCTTTAAAAATGTGAGCTCGATTTTCTTAATCAAGTGGTCTGTGACGCATTTATTGCCTGGGGAACTTGATATAACTTGGCTGTTTTCCAATCGATAATAGATTTTGTTGTCCTATTAGAAAGATAATTTACTCTTGATTATCGTTTGTTAATTAATTTAATTGATACGCAATTATTAATATCAAAATTTTTGTGAAAAAGGTTTTTTTTGATGATTTTTACATAAAAATTCAAATTTGAACTTTAAACTCAATGCGCGTCCTGAAAGCATTGTCCGATCTTGCTCAAATTTTGCGAACTAAAGTTTTAGATCCAGTGCCACAATAATCCGACCCGCACGTCTTGAAATTCCAAAAGAAGGGCTGTCACCCTAATAAACATGTTTCACTATTATTAGTTTTTTTATATGAAATTTTATTGGAGTCTTTACATTTTTGTATATCGATCCTCACCTATTTAGTCTAGAGGCTCGAAATTTAAAACCAAACTGGTACAAGTTACGACGAATATTTTAAGCCCAAGCATTGCGACCAACTCGACCTATTGCGGATAGGATAATGTTTTTAACAAACAGGCATACAGACACACAGACCGACAGTCAGACGGACATCGTTCGACTTCTCTTTGCATGAGGTTTATGGGGTCTCCGGAATTTATTTCGATGTGTTACAAACGGATAGACAAACTTATATATACCCTCTTCATAGGGGTGAGAAGGGTATAAAAAAAATTTAGAAAAAAAACGAAACAAAAGGTTGAATAAAAAATTAAAAAATGTGTTCTATTGACTCAATCATCTTAACCCCTTGCCTTATGATTTATTTTAAAAGAAACATGCGTGTGGAGACTACTTAATTTTCATGTCAATATATAAAGTATATCCTTTTCCCAAATTCGGTTTCATCAATTTCATAACTGATTTTCCCCTTCCGCTGCATTTGGCTTGACAATAGCAAAAGAAAAAGAGAGCCAAGCTAATGTATAAATATCATAACGGTTGTTTTTTAAGTATAAATAGCTGACCGGGCAAACGTTGTTTTGTCATATAACTTATTTCTAGTAAATATTTTTGTTGTTAATTATGTTGTTATGTATTTACCATGTATGGGATGTGACACGCCCACTGGTTTGATCACGCCCATTTTTCACATAACTTCTCACACGCATCGTTCGTGAACTCACACCTAGACTGTCGGGTTTATAGTACTCCAGATATTTTTTTTATGGGAGGTGCCACGCCCACTATCCCGCTCCTGCCCATTTTTGGAACGACTATTCACATTAAGAGCCGATTTACGTGCAAAAATTTTCAAGATTCTGGCCACCATAGTTCTGTAGATATATGATGATATGTAAAGGGTTTTTCAACAGGGACGCAACAAAAGTAGAAAGACAGGGACAGCAAACGACGCCATATTTCTTGCCGCTCTTTTGACATTTCTCTTCACTAAGGTTTGCCATTTCATGATGGAAAGATATAAGAGCCAATAACGAGTCGAAATTATTAAAATTTACTACCGAAATTCGGAGTCAGTGGCCTCAACGTTAAGAGCGCTACGTCCAATTTATGGTCGTCGTGATCGTCCTAGCAGATCAACAATTGAGCGTCTAGTGGAAAAATTTTAATCCACAGGCACAGTACAAAATGTTCCCGTGTCAGTGAGACAAAGAAGTGCCCGTAGTCTCGAGAATATTGCTGTCGCTGGGGTTTCAGTTGAAGAAAGCCCAAATGTGTCTCTCACACGTCGTTCGCAAGCGTTGGGCATCTCTGTGACATCGTTGTGGCGAATATTGCGAAAAGATCTTGGCATACATCCTTACAAGATCAAATTGACGCAAGAACTGAAGCCGCTTGCCACCAGAAGCGTCGTATGTTCGTGAATTGGGCTGAGCAACAACTTGAAAATGATTAGGATTTTCATCGAAAAATCATCTTCAGCGATGAGGTTCATTTCTGGCTGAATGGCTTCGTCAATAAACAAAATATGCGCTATTGGTCAGACAGCAATCCACGCGTACTCCATGTGTCATCGTTGGATCTTGAAAAAATTACGGTTTGGTGCAGTTTATGGGCCGGCGGCGTCATTGGGCCGTACTTCTTCCGTGATGATCAAGACCGGCACGTTACTGTGAATGGGAATCGCTATCGCTGGATGATGTGGACTTGGAGGACATGTGGTTCCAACAGGACGATGCCACAAGCCACACAGCGAATGTCACAATCAATTTATTGGAAACCAAGTTTGGAGAACGTGTTATCTCACAAAATAGTCCAGTCGATTGGCCGCCCCGATCATCGATTTGACGCCGTTGGACTATTTTCTGTGGGGCTACGTCAAGTCTATGGTCTATGCCAACAAGCCAGCGACGACTGATGAACTTCGTACGAATATCGAACGTGAAATTGCAGCAGTATCGGCCGATTTATGCTTGGAAACCGTCGAAAATTGGGTTCAGCGTCTGGACTTCTGCAAGCGTGCCCGTGGTGGCCATGCAAAAGAGATCGATTTCCATACATAATGGCATCGAACGTACTTTCACAGGAATAAAGAATTTCATTGATATCCAAAACCGTTTTTGTTTTATTTAAAAAAACTTTTGTAGTGCTCTTATTGAAAAACTCTTTATTTACCATGTATGGGAGGTGCCACGCCACTGGTTTGATCCCGCCCATTTTTAGCCGGACTTTCACATTACTAACTTATTTACACCTACAAAGTTTCAGGACTTTTACTATCATAGAGCTCCAGATGTATGATGTTAAACATAGCCTATTTTACTTTCCCGATACAAACTTACACACTATAAAAATTTCAGGAAGATTGGTCCTATGGTTTAGCCACCTATTAATATCAATTTCACAAATTCACAAATTTTCATTTATATATATATAGAAAGAAGATAAATAGATAAAAGATAAATTTGATACTACTACTTTTTAATCTGTGGCGGGCATATCCCGTTAATGTCAAACTTGGCACAGAAGGTGTTTGCGGGCGACACTCGTCATTTCCACTTAAGAGGTTAAACTAATAATTTAATAGTTATAGCCCAATAAAGCCGCATTTAGGGATCTTTAAAGTCGAACCGCCCTGCCTTTGTTCACTACCCATGGTCATTTTTTATAAATATTATTTTTAGCGTCAGTTCATTCGAAACTGTGCCGGAAGTTATGAAGAAATATGAAAAATCTTGAAAAGAAGAAGAAAAAAAATTGCACAAAATATTTTGTCCCCCTTTGTAAAATGAGTTTAGATAGCTGGAAAATAATACAGGTCCCTTACTTTTTCCTTCTGAATGAAATATACAAATTGTAACACTTTGCCTTAGCAAAGTGAGTCACTATGACTTTGGCCTTCCACTGTACTTTTTACTTCCTTTAGAATATCCACAACATGGTAAACGAAATATCGAAACGTTTTGTAATGTTTAATGTTTAACAAATAAATAAATGTGGTAAATATGTCATGTTATTTTGTGATGTTCAATTTTCACAATTTGTAATGGTTGCAATTTGCAAACACAAGAATTCACTTAAAAAATTATTTGCAAATATTTTTCTTGATATTAGACAATAAAACTAATATATATTCTTCATTTAAGAATTTTATACAATATACATTTATGGGATATGGAAGAAATAACCAGCTGTGTTAATTGATTATTTAAAATAAAATAATTGAAAATTCAGAATTATATTGTAGAATGGGAAAAGGAACAATTTTTCTATTTACACTTTTCATATTTATATGTCATCATCCGACTTTAGAACGTACTTTATGACTCTATTAAATCCACAGAAAAGCAATAATACGGTGAGATATGCACCATTTTATCATGCGGATCCACTATTAGATTCAGCCATAACAACAGAAGAGATAATTTATGTTGTAATTAAGGACAAAATAAATTAAACGCCAAGAGAAGACAGAGTCCCCTACGAATTTTACAAAATGCTCCTAAGGAATTGTTAATAGAATTGTCACATTGTTTCAATCAAATTTTCGACAGTATGGAATTGGGCAAACCATTTACAATGAGTATAATATACCCAATATTAAAAAAAGGGCGATTCAAACTTGGCAAACAATTATAGAGGGATATCATTTATGAACTGCGTGGCAAAAATGATGATGGGGATAATAAATGAGCGTCTGTACAAATGGACTGAAGAAAACAATATCATAACTGAATACCAAGCTGGATTTAGAAAGGGTTACTCAACAGTAGGCAATATATACAACCTTGGGCCATTGTGCATTTGAAGCTGAATCAAAAGAAAAAGGTATACGGATTTTTTGTCGACTTTAAGGCAGCCTTCGATAAAATTTGTCGTCAATCTCTTTTTTATAAACTACACTCATTAGGAGTCTTAACGAAAATGGTATATTTTAAAGAATAGATTTATTCAACCACAAACACAACAGTTTGGAATGGAACCGAGCTCTCTGAACCCTTTTCGTTGGAATTTAGAAGTAAATCTTACAAAATCAAAAATAATGGTGTTTAGAAATGGTGGAAGAATATCCAATAGGGATAAATGGTATTTCAGGGGAGAAGAAATTGAAATAGTAAATGAATACAATCATCTGGGAATGAATTGAATACCAAAAATGAAACAAAATAGAAACAAGTCAGCAAAGAGTAACGTTAATGCCAGTTGGAATACATATCTAAAAAAGAATGAAATTACGACACCAACAAAATATAACTTATTCAAAGAAGTATGTCGTTCAATACAGTCATATGGAGCGCAAGTTTGGGGTCATACTCACTTCGAAGAAGTAGAAGTAGACAAACTACAGAGATATTTTCTCAAATGCATACGGGTAAAAACATATGAAATCAACCGAAAATATCAACATTTGTGACCTCATCACCTCCAAATTTGATAAGATTTTGTACACATGATCTATGGATCGGCACAATAATATTTGCCAACTTTCAGACATATAGCCTTCGAACTTTCAGAATTATGGCCATTCCAAGTTGGCAAAAATCAATAAAAATGCACTCAGATGCCTTAACACAATTTTTAATATCTCGAAAAGTATTCATTGCACGTTAATAATCAAGGGCTCATTTTACAGACTAAAACATGCGCCATTCCAAAAAAAATTTTTTTTCAAATTTTCGATCAAGGATAATGTAAATAAAAAAGGACTAAAATTTCCAAAGGATATTTCTCGAAAATCAATATTTTTAAAAATTTCAAAAAAATATATGTTAATTCTTATTATGTTTTGTACAAGTCTGTCAAATTTCAATGTGGAGTCTTTATTACAACATGAGTTATTAAGAAAAAAGCAGGCGAAGGTTTATGTATTTCATGAAATGTACCAAAATACAAAAAGGTGACATATTACAAAAAGAAGGACAAATCAAATGTAACGGAACTTTTTCGACTTTTCTTTGCTTAAACTCTTTTTCTCCATTGCTAAACCTTTAATAAAAAGTACAACATAATGTATTATCATTATTAAACACTTTATTACAGCATATTTATTTATTTCTGAAGGATTTCAATTAAAAAATCTGCATCTGCCGCGTATCGCTTGACTTTAATTTTTTTTTATCTACAGGTTCAATAGAATGCAGCTTTTGAGTTCCAGGAATAGTACGCAAATCTTTAAAACGAATTTGAAGGAACCGTGCTTCTTCTTCGTGGTCTTCTAGAGTTAAAAACTCGAAATTACAGTTCAAAAGATTTTGCAGGCACCATTCATATAATTGTTTTGGAGTAGTTATTTGACCTTGTAATGGACGCTGTAAACTAGCTCGACGTGCCTCTCTCTTTACGGTACCTCCAAGACCGTCACTTGGGCCTTTTCCATGGCTTGTTGCAAAAAAATGCCACTCAGCATTACATCCAAAATCTTCCATATGATAACATAAATTGATAAAGTTCTTTTTATTTTTAAACTGGGCAGCACTACCGTCTGAAAAATACGTGATTTTCTTCGGGGTTGTTTTAAACTTTTTTCTCAAAAATACATTCAGGTGGCGATGGAACAGGTGAACAGCTACAGAATCGTGTACAAGACAATCAGATATTATTATGAAGTTTGTATGTTGTGTTCTTCCATCTGATTTAAAATAAATAGCAATTGGGTATAAAGTGGCCTGAGAGTTGTTCCAGTGAAATCCCTGGACTGTATCCTGAATAGTAAAAGAAGCATTTTCTGAAAAATCGCAAACTGTTATATACTCATTTTCTTCCAAATTTGATTTTCTTTCGCTCAGATATGCTGCCTGCTGTTTTGCAATAAATGAATGAGGTAATAGAATTTCAAGTTTTTCACATAGGGAATCCACAAAAACGTCGGCTTGGCCAATCATGGTCTCCAAATTATCCCTATCTACACTTACCCATTGTTTATATGTTATTTCATCAATATCATTTTGCTCTAGTAATTGATTTAGTTTTGCTTTTAAATTTTCAATTCCTGGACACTTGTTACATTTACGTAGGTGACACTTTGAAGAAGATGGAATGCATGTCATTTGTTTCAAACAATCTTTGTAACATTCAAGCTGATAATTCGGAACACCAGCAGTTAATTTTTTTAAATTTATGGCATCAATCATCAGCTTCACCTTTTGACGCTTTGTACAAACACACACGTTATGAGATCCACTCGCATTTGCTAGAATTATATTCCTCGGACGAAGTTGGCAAAACTTGGAAATACCTATTTTTATTCCATCATGTCGTTCCTTGAATAAGGCGTGCATTTCTCTTAAGTTTCCAAGCAAAAGTCTTTTATTTTTCCTGACTTTTGTACCATTTTCAAAAAAAGACACGAAATCTTTCTGTCCGGGCATACACCTGCTGACGTCATCGGATTCATAAAAGGATTTTACTAAATTGCTTGTCACTGGTGAAATTGGACTTCCCAGTTTTGGGTTAGGCGTACTCATCACACCCTTTGTTTCAACCAAATGCTTAACTTTTCGCGCGATATAGTTTGTAACCAGGAATTCTTCCTCAATTTTATGTATTGCCCAGCTTTTTGGTAAAATTGTTAGCAGTTGGATTTTCTCGCTATTTTTTGTTAATGTTTTAAACTTTTCTTTTAATTGTTCTATTATTTCGGATTGTGGGCACATATGCGAAGTTGATTGTGCTGAACCGTGGAAAATTTTGTCTTGAATCGAATTACTTATTTTCCTGAATTTTCCATCTCTGTACCGTTTTTGATGTAACTTCTTCTTTTTTATCGGAGATTGTTCCAGATACGGTAAAGATTGGTTTAATTTTGAAATAGCAACTTCTTCCGTGCCTGACGCAATGTCATCTTCTTCCGTGCCTGACGCAATGTCATCGAAAGTATCTACATTTTCGTTTATGTCTGAACCTTCTCCCAATTAGATTTCTTCAGATGCGAAAATTTTATTCTACATGTCCCACAAATTTTATTTGAGATCGTAATGTTTTTATCCTTAGTATACTGTAGCATCCATTCTTGGACTTGTCTTAAACTTTTATTGCACCCAGTGTGACCGGATTTTTTAAAAGGATTACAGCAAAATGTTGAATGGAATGGCATATTTTTTTTTTAAATACCACAACCGAATGAATTGTGCACGACTTTTTTGTATTGACAATAATTATAATTTATTTAAATATTTAGTCTCTTTTTTTTGTTTTTTCAAACGATCAAGTCACTTTAACACTATAACACTTTGACGTTTAGCACTTATGAAATCTAGTATTCAACTGAAGTTTGACTTACAGTCTCTGAACGATTTATACTGTTTTTTTTGGTACAAAAAATAGATTACAGGTAAAAAAATACACGCCTTGCTTTTCTTGAATTGGAAAATTTGCGTGAACTACGGGTCATAAAATGTTTTTTAAATAGGGACTGAATTTGCTACTGCCAATAAGCCGACCACAGGTCATAAAATATTTGTAAATTTTTTGTGTGAACAGGCAATAAATATTTCGTCTAGGTTGTAAAGTCGAAAAAGTTCCGTTACATTTGATATGTCCTTCTTTTTGTAATTTGTCACCTTTTTGTATTTTGGTACATTTCATGAAATACATAAACCTTCGCCTGCTTTTTTCTTAATAACTCATGTTGTAATAAAGACTCCACATTGAAATTTGACAGACTTGTACAAAACATAATAAGAATTAACATATATTTTTTTGAAATTTTTAAAAATATTGATTTTCGAGAAATATCCTTTGGAAATTTTAGTCCTTTTTTATTTACATTATCCTTGATCGAAAATTTGAAAAAAAATTTTTTTTGGAATGGCGCATGTTTTAGTCTGTAAAATGAGCCCTTCATTATTAACGTACAATGAACACTTTTCGAGATATTAAAAATTGTGTTAAGGTATCTGAGTGCATTTTTATTGATTTTTTGCCAACTTGGAATGGCCATAATTCTGAAAATACGAGAGCTACGACACTGAAAGTTGGCAAACGCTATTATTATGTTTAACTTTCCCTTCGTACCAAAATTCATCCAATTCGAAATCGGTGCGGTCAACTCATTGGTTGATTTCATATGTTTTTACCCATACTAAATATACCAAACTTTTACCCCCCAATTATGCTCTTATGTTAGAATCCGGTTTGGAGGACTGTCATTTCTACAATTGAATTTGATCTACATGAGAAGAACGCTGTTTGAGTATTCTGAATCCAGACTCCTACATAAACTCAGCAAAAAATTTTGGCAAAACGAATATTTTGGGCAAAAAGTTTTAATGAACTTAATGACCATATTGATTGGCCTTTATGGGAGTGGAATAACAAACAAAAGTATTTATTGGAGACTCTACAAACAAAATGTCATGAACAGAAACATTTTACGAAAACCTAAATTATACTAGAGGAAAATATTATTTTATGGATATGAACAACCAAACAACTGTTATGTGGATTTTTTAAAGCCCGATGTGACTTAATTGAATTAAATGGCACACGGTTTTCAAGAAGTGACTCGAGAATATGCTCCATATGTAACTGTAAGTAAATCGAAAATATTTAACATTTTGTTTGCACACCTATTTTTAATAGTTTCAGGTTGCAACTGTTTAGAGCAACCACAATATCGGAAGAAAACTTTATCAACATTTTAAATGGCGAGTTTTTTAATTGTGAAATTTTAGTCAATTATATTATAAATGCTTTACAATATCGAAGATTTTGAATTAATGAATATAATCACTAAAGTTTTGCCATTAATTTATATATGCATATATTTAAAACAACACGACTATATCAAAGCCGTATGTAACATTCTTTATTTTAAGTATTCTATTCTAACATATTATTATAATATTGAATTTTTTGAAAATAAAAGAGTTACTACTACTACTACTACTACTACTATATGTCACGATTCTTAAAGAAGTCAAAGTCAAAATTTGTGTGTTCATTTCTTTTTGGAGGGACCAATTCTCTAATGATTAAGATTAGTTATCAGAGTATTTTATCTAGCTTAATTACCCTTCAGTGGCGTATCGAGCGCAAGGAAGGGCATCATGCCCCGGGCGCTACTCACAAAGGGGCATCAAATGATTCGCAAAACAAAAAATTGCCGGATAAGTTTTATTTTTATTATAATTGATTTCTGGAAAATATATTTTAAATTTAGTGCCAGTGCAATATAGTAAATGTTCGTCATTCGTTAATTCTGTTGCAAAATAGACAAACTTTTAGGGCCATTATTACAACTTGCCTTTAAATTAATTGTTAGTTAAAGGTAACTTTAGCTTAAGTGAGCATTAAAGTTACCTTTAACTTCTTTTCTTTATTACAACTTCCCAGTAAAATAAAATTAATATTTTTGATTTTGTGGCAACACTAAAGAAACACTGATTACTTTTGACCAAATGAATTGCTTTATAAATATACGTAGTGGCAACGTTCCTTTATTTGTTCGCAAACAAACAATAAAAACAATAGAATAAAAATTAAAAACCTTTATTTTAAGTTGTATAATTGTTGTAATGTGTAATAAAACATTTTTAAAAATATGCAAGCATATTTTTAAGTATATGCAAATAAATTTATTTCCAAAACTAAATTAGTGTGAATTTCTCCTTCATAGATCAGAAAATGTGGCAACATTAAATACATAAACTTCACGTTAAAAGCTAAAGGCACAAATATCTTCCGTTTAGCTTATCGGTCCCTTTTAGCTTAAAGTATAGTTGTTGTAACGAAAAACTAATAATCTGCCCGATAACATCTTAACTTTAGCTATTGGCAAGTTGTCTTTAGTTTATTTCTGGTATGCAATTATAAGGAGGATTCATCGTATGCAACTCAGATTACAAGATCCTAGAATGAATTTTAGAGAAGCGTTCCATGATTTTGAATCATTAGTGACTGAACTAGCTGCAATTCGAGACAAGTTCTGTGAAGAGCCAATAGAAACAGCGAAGTCTCTTTGTGGAAAATATGATATTGAAACAACAATACGTGTAAGAAGACGCGGAAAAATGCCCGGGGGAATGGCTAGAGATGTTGGTCTTTCCGCAGAATGAGAACTTTGTCGCGTTATGAAAAACGTTCTTGATCGTCTCCAACAAGGAATATGTACACGACTTGCACGATTAAGTGACCTTAATTTCAAATTTGGATTTCTACTAGAAAATTTATTAAACAAGGATAATATTGATAACAACCTTAAAAAAATTTTTAAAAATTTGGGTGAATTTTACAACACAAATTTCAGTGGAATATAAGTCTTTATCGAAATATGTGACCGCAAAGTGTAGAAAAGAAATTGAACCTTAAACTCCATTAGAATTTCTTTTTGTAATCTCGTATGCAGAAGATGTCTTTCAATACCTGAGGGTGGCACTTCAAATACTCCTGACTATCTCAGTATCAATTTCTAGCTGTGAACGTTGATTCAGCAAAATAAAATTAATTTTGACATATCTACGATCAACGATGGGACAAGACCTAGCACTTTTAAGTGCGGAAAGAGAAAAATTTGATATGATCAACTTTGATGATAAATTTGCTTCATCAGAAGCAAGGAAAATTTATACATAATAATTTTTATCAACGTATTAAAATCATATTATTATTAAATATATGTACCTCCTTAGAGATAATAAATATTTTCTTTTTTATTGGTTTAAAACTGCGTGTTTTTAAAATATTTCTTTATAAATATGTAAAATAAATAATAGGTATCTTTTCAACTAATTCTAGGTGATCATATACATTCTTATCTAAATTTTTTGTCTCAAATTTAAAGCCTAGCTTGAGCCTATGACTTTATTTAGTTTACTTTATTTATTTATTAATTTGTGAGTGTATTTTACATATAATATTATTCGGTTTTCGAATGTAAGCGGGGGGGAAGAGGGCGCTAAAACGATATTGTGCCCCGGGCGCTGGTTAAGCTCGCTACGCCACTGTTAGTATTATCTATTTTTTTTAGAATAGCCTCACATACATACAAGTTGTAGAAATTTTGATCATCCCACGAGTTCTTTTTAAAATATGAAAATGTTGGCAGCAAGTCTACACTGTAGTTCTTAATAGACGAAAAGACCAATTACATCAGTCAAAGTTAATAGCATTTTTCCAAGTATTTGCGTATTTGCGTGGTTCTTTAATATTAACCCAGATTAACTTCACCTCATCAAAAAGAAATAAAACGCAAATTTTATGTTTTGTTTTAACTAATTTATTTAAGTATATTAAACGTTTTATATTGCTTTATAATATATAATATTTTATATGCCCTTGTTTGTTTGCAACAACACCAATAATTCGGGTTTGCATCGAATCGTAGCTATATTTTATATAATTTAACAAAATTTCAGACCAGGCCGATTTTATTGCATCCACTAGCTCCTCAAATGCCTTCCCATTTTGTAAACTTTGTGTGTTAGCCATCAGCAAACGTTTTCAGCAATGTTTTAGTCCGGATAATATGCTGACCGCGATGATATTTCAATGCTCTGCTCCTGAAGTCAGCTCTTTACAACACGGGCAGCATGGATGGGGCACTATCGAGTTCAAAAATAGAAGGAAGGGGGCAAAAAATGTCCATAAACTCCACAAATGCAGTTTGCAGTAAATAAATTTTTGTAATTAGTGCTCGTCATTCGCTCATACGTGATAGCACCCCAGACCATTACGCCATCCTCTCTGCTGTGGTGACGACTTAAAAATTTGTCCTCCTTCCTGATATCTTGTAACTAATAATTATATCCATCTGGACCATCGATATTAAAACGCTTTTACATGGAAAAATTACTCTTTTCCAATTGTTGTTGAATGACCTTGTTGCACTATCCACATCATGTGGCCTTTCCCAAACATTAATCTCTGTAATCCTCTTATCAGCTATTCAACTTAAACGTTTAACATAAGAGCAGTAGACCCAACAAGCTATGCTCTGTTTCAAGGCAATTTTTGATCATTTCAGTCCCGGATTTTTTCCACTGTTGATGTCCAGATTTTTTTACAAATCTTATATTTTATCCTCAGTCTATCCGAATATGAACAGGGAGCGAAGGAATCTTTTTGCTGAAATCAAACTTAATACCAGTAATTTTTATCCATTCGAGGATAAGACAATGTCAGGCCTTAAAGGACCACCTTATGGCTCAAATCATAACACAAAAATATTCCCTTGGCAGACAAAGTATCTGCACACCTAAAATTAAAACTATTATACCATGAAAAAATTAAGAAAAACTTAACTAATCTGCATTATTTTGTTTGTAATAAATTATTAAGCTATTTATCATTTTTTATACACTACACCGTATATGCCCACGTCCTATGCATATTTGTTTGTTAAAATGGACTTAGGCATAGGCAGTATATTCTAATACACACACTCAGCACCAAGCAATGCAAAATACACGAACAATTTTTTCTTTTTCGTTTTTTGTTGTTTTTTCTTGCTTATACGAAAGAGCAAAGTAAGAACACTTTCATATGCTTTGTTGGTACACATTAGCTGCCGAGATATTCAATGTAGATTTTCTAGTTGAATAACTTATGATTCCGTTTCAAAAATAGTTTGCAGCTGTGAATTAAAAAACACTTGGAAGAATCAGAATCAAATTATTACTTTACAAAATGTGCTAAATGCATTCCAAAGAGAAGTGGGAAAGTGATTTTTTTTTACTTATAACTTTAAGATGGAAGCAAAATGTTTGATATGCTTTCAAATTATGCACACTGACACTAAATACCATATTGAAAAGTATTTTAAGATATTTCATTTCAGATACAATTTTTTCTTTTTCCTTCAATGTATATGTATCATGTATTAGTGTGTGCACTGTCATAAGAATGTTGTGGGCACTCTTCTCCTATACTATACCACTTTGTGATCAGGGTAAAATTACTTTTTGTTGATGTTTTTAACTTCCAAAAATATTTTCGGTATAATAAAGGATGGGTCTACTTTATTATACCGAAAACTCAGAATCACATTCTGAGTCGAGCTAGCGATGTCCATCCATCTATGTATCCATGTAAACCGTGTAATCAAACTACAGGTCTCAAATATGAATATATTTTGATAAAATTTTGTATATAAGTTTCTATCGGCCACGTCAGGAACGCTTTTGAAATTGGTGAAAATCGGTTCATGTTCAGACCTACTCCCCATACAAATGACCCCTTTGAGATCGACTTAAATTGCCGCAATATCTAAATTATCATATAAATTTCAGTCAAATTGGGTTTGTGTATATTTGTTACATCCATTTATCAATAGTCAAAAAATAAAGCCTACAGGACAATTCTTAGTCATAGCCCCCATATGAAGCTAATTCCCGATCTTTACATAAATCTATGAAAAAACAAAAATATTGAACAGATTTTAATCATGATCGGTCCATTTTTCGTGCTAGTCCCCATATAAATATAACACCCGATTGAACTTTTTCATATCCGAAGGCAAAAAAATGAATGGCAATGCCAATAAAATTTTGTTTATGCTTATTTTCTATATCGAATTAGTTGGACCGAAGAGACAGAGTCTCTAAACACATGGCATAGGGTGTCGTATAGTCTGTCAATTTTCTTACTTGTGTTTTTATGTATTTCAGGTTTATTGCCTTTAACAAATTGTTTGCAAGTAAAAACTAAAAAAAGGAAGAAATTCGTAAGAAAAGGTATTCGTACATTTGAAATATTAATATAAAAAAAACACTAAATTTAGAGTAAATATTGCATAAGTTAATAACTTGTAGGTTATCCTTTGCATTCTAGGACCTCTGTGAAGCGATTTGGCATCGACTTAACCAACTTCAAAGTATCCTCTTTACCTTTTTTTACTCTAATCATACAAAATGATGCTTTTTAGCTTTTCGTTTGAGGTTATTTTATGCTGATGGATTCTGCGCTCCAGTTATAATATTAAGAATGGGAGATTGTAGTGATTTCAATCTCTGGATCATTATCTTGACGGATCCAAAAATCTTCTCCAAGGCCCAGTGTTATGCGCTTTATTTTAAATTTGATCCATTATTTACTCAATAATATGAGTTTAGTGCCACCTCCACCGCATGTAACCGTTAGCAAAAGATTTTCTTTACTTAACGCAATTCCACTTTTGCATCTCATAACTTTGTTCCTTTAATGCCGAAAATAAAATACTTGCTTTCATCTGAAAATAACCCTCCGTCATGCACATGTTCCGATAGTCACATACGTAGCACATGTATCTGGCAATATACACTATGTATTTCAATATATTTATATGAAAAATATGGTATTTTAGTGATAATATTACATTGTTATATTGTTCTCACGCCAGGCAGATATATATTTTCCATTTCTTTTTTTGTTCTTAGTATATGTGACCTGCTCCGAGAAAAGGGAAAATTAAGTTTTGAGAAAAAAACGCATTTAAAGTTTCTACACCCTTTTAGGTACCAGAATCCACCGTTTTTGACACAACCCATTTTTTGACACACTAGGTCCCTTTTCTCGGAGCAGGTCACATATGCTAAACTAAGGAAAAAAAAATTAATGGGAAATAAAACAAGAAAAAAAATTTTTTTGTGTTTAATTTTAAACAAATAGTTGTTAAAATTTCGTTTCAATTCAAAAATTAGTAGGTATAAAATAAATTTCAATTGATTCAAAATTAAAAAAGTCTTACAGAGCTTCAGGTAAGCAACTAAAACATATATATTCTGATTTCGAATGCTTGGAACAAAAAAAACGTGTTAGTCGGCGAATTTTTTCGTCTCCCAATGTACATAGCTGACAACTTTTTCTATTTTTTAGAGTATCAGTACCACTTGAGCTAGGAACTACTACTGGAATCTGAAATCAAAAAGAAAAACAAGGAAAATGAGATGAAATGAAGGCAAAATGTTATATCAATCAAACTTACATTTAGTGTTCTTCCAAAAAAAAGATTCCATGGCCAAACGAGTGCTGTTTGCTGATGTCAATGTTGTTCATTCGGTTTTCAATATTTGGAAGAACCAATGTATCAGCTAACTTAGTGAGAAAATTTCTTCTAGCATTATTTTTGTTGAGATCATCAACTTCTTTGCAAATAATAAATGCAGCCAGTGCCATGATGTCCAACATGTTGCAGAAGAACGCAAAAGTCCATCGTCTTGTTGATCGCTTTGTAGTAAAATGTGTAACCATTTGATCCGTACAATCGACGCCAGCTTTATTTTCATTGTAGAAGAGACTTGCTTCGGGTTTCATTGCTTCCCTTTCACAATGTTTCGTATAATGGACGGTCGAAAGTAAGTTTACACATTTATTATTTTTTTTTTGGGACGTAGCTGCAAATTGAAACTAAATTTTCGTGGAATCCAAATAACGATGACAGAACAGGACGAGAACGATCCTTTCTCATTTCGTTAGGAATACATTTTTTATTAGACCGAATGGTATCAACAAACACAAGACCAATTTTGGCCAGAAGCTTTACTACTTCTAGTGTCGTAAAAAAGTTGTCAGCTGCAATTGTACGGCCAGTATTGCTGTACGACTTTGCGAGTTGTAGCATAACATTTTCTCCTTGGTTTACTTCCCATTCTTCTCCTTCTTGGCGACCTGTATAAAGTTTTCCTTGCAGAGGATATTTAGATTTTGAATCACATGCCCACCAAATTTTAATGCCATATTTCGCTGGTTTTGATGGTATATATTGTGTGAATTTTGTTTTTCCACGATATGGGAAGAGTTGCTCATCAATTGTTATGCTACCATGCGGACTATAAGATTTTCATTTAAAAAATTCCAAACGTCACGAATTGGTGCAGCTTTGTCAGCTCGCAATCGATGAACGCGTGATCTACCATCATCAAAACGAATGTATCGTACCAGTAAAGAAAATCGATTGAAAGGCATGGCTGCTGTGAATATGGGCAGATTATTTGACTGCCACAAAAACTTTGTGGTTTGCATATAATTGTGGGGACAACCAGCTGTCAAAAGAATACCGACGAATGCATCTAATTCAATTTCGGTCATATCTTTCCAAACTTTTGGTTTTTTACTGGGATTAGCTGCATTCCTTTCTCGACTACAGCTTTTCCATGGCGATTTGTTTCAGAAATTATAACAAATGTTATAGTTAGTGTGAAAAATTTTTTGAAAACATCAATTGAAACATCAAACGCATGATATTGTGTTGACGTATACGAATTCCAATATTTGGTTCATTTTTACACCAAGGAAAGAATCCTCGGCAGCAATCTGTTCTTCAATTTCTTCATCGTCGTCACTATCAAACATTTCATCTGGTTCGATAACCAAATCATTTTCGACATCTGAGGCATCGTCATCGTTAGGCACATAATTTAGATCCATATCATCGTCAACTCCTGGAAAGTCATCCATCTCCTCATCTGCAAACGCTTCGCCATCTTCAGCGGCCCTTTCACGCTCTAACTCATTGGCCAATGCTTTTGCTAGTCGTGTATGGAAATTCAAATTACCGCCTTGATGTCGCGTATTATAAATAAACTCTATTTCTTCATTCATTTTTTTTTTTTTTTTTTCAAATAAATAAAAATTCGCCCGTAAATTATTGTCTGTATTTGTACATTTTAACGTTCACTATCCAACTGATGCGCAAAAATATGAAAACAAAAAAAAAAAAAACTATTTTTGTGCTACCTGCGAGGGTATGACCCTAATTGCGGTGACAGAATGTATACACTGCAGAGAGCGAGGGACGTAGGCAAAAATCTGAAAGCGGGTTACCTAATTTTATTATATAATTATATAAAGTTTGTCAAAATGGGGGGGGGGCTATAACCCACTAGGGCCCCCTTCCATGCAGAGTACATATAAAATCGAGTTAGAGTTAATTTGAGTAAACACACGCAAAGAAAAATAAAAAATCCAAATAACATTATTCTTCATAAAAAATATGTGTGTATCTGGCCAGACACATGTGCTACGTATGTGATGTGTAGATGAAAAAACCCACATAAATTGTTTTAGTTATTTTTTTTATTGTGTTTTTCCATAAAACAATAAACAACAAAATTTGTAGAGGGTACCTGAAGACTCAGACTGCTACCTAAATTAGAAATATATTTAAATCACAGTTAAATTCGTAAAATGTCTGGCCAGATACATGTGCATGACGGAGAGATAATACACATTTCCGCGATTCTGGAGTCCTGTTTAAATACTCATCTACAACGCCCATACGTTTTTTTCTTTCTATTGACATCGGAAATTGGCTTTCTACATGCTACACGAATGGAATTTTTGTCTTTGATTTTTTGATTTTTTGATTTAAGAACTAATTTAGTTAGTAATAATTCTCTGATTCTGTGGTTCTGACGCCAAAATAGTTCACTTTGCATGCTCAGTTAGTTTTGAGGGGAGACCAGAACGAGGTTTTCACAAAATTGTATTAGTGCACTTGTAGTTTTGAATGATGTACTGCACTGAGAAGTGGCTTATTATTCGACCTATTTCACGCTATAGGATAACTTTTCTCTCGTCAGTACCCATGTCTTTGATTTTGGAATTCATGTCAAAATATAGTTTCCAAAAGCAATATAATTATATAAACAAAATAAAATCGATGTAACAGACCTGTACGTTATTGTATAATTCATGGAACTCCGCTAACTGTAAATATGCTAATACTTTTTCGGGCACTTATAGTTGCCATACAAAGTTTTTTCCGCTGCAAGCAAGAAAATTAAAGCAGAAACGTGGCGTTTATTTTTTGTTGAAAAACAAATAAAATTTCGCGTATGCAAATGGGAAAAACTACCAATTCAAAATATGTTATTAATATTAAAAATTTTCATTCTCAGGTGTACGGATACTTTATTTACTACTTTTTAAATTGATTACTTTTAAAATACCACGATTCAAACTTCCATTTATTTTTATAAAATTTCTAAACACATTTTATTTACAAAAGTTATTTCTTTGTCTTTTTAGGTAAGTGTTTGAAGAATATACGAATTATATTGTAAGTATTATATAAATAATATCATTGTAACGCACGGCTAATTGAAACTCAACTTTTGGTAAAAATTAAAAATTCAGGTAAAATACATATTGCTTATTACTTACCTTTTTTTAGTCCAAATGATTAAAGTAAGTATATGAAAATAATATAGAAGAATTTTAATTTTTAAAACAAAGATGAACAAATTGACACTTCGCCAAGTCTGGCAACTCTATTCGCTGTCTCATCTCTCGTGATTATAATTACGAAATATGAGATTTAAAAGCAGAATTAACATCATTCTCTGTAATTATTTTAGCCATTCATTAAATATAATTTTTTATTGGCGGTTGTTATGACTATTATTGCCATTGGACTTTTTTCACTCCGCATCACTTGGTTTATTAATGTTTTGCAACTGCAAACAATAACAACATCAACAAAAAGCGAGTTGTAAAAATTTATTATAACTGTACTCGTATGTACGTACGAATATGTTGGTGTACATGATGTACAAAAATATCCTGTATTTTTTTATGAATATTGTTTTGTTTGTTTTTTTTTTTTCCTTTAAATATGTTAAATCGATCTAGAGTTCGTCCGGTTGTTTGCTAAAATCACAATAATGCCAAAAACAAGTAGAAAAAATTAAGGAGCAATTAAGCTACAAAAGAAAACATGAAATTAAGAATTGCTTTTAAATTCACTATATGTGACCTTCTCCGAGAAAAGGGACCTGGTGTGTGAAAATTAAGTTTTGAGAAAAAAACGCATTTAAAGTTTCTACACTCATTTAGGTACCAGAATCCACCGTTTTTGACACAGCCCGTTTGACACACTAGGTCCCTTTTCTCAGAGAAGGTCACATATATATATATATATATATATAAATTCTATATACTATATGTAGGTTAATATTTTAAATGTATTAAAAGAAGAAATAAAAAAATCATTTGTTTTCATCTTCATAAAAAACTGTGATTTCTTAAAATCAGAAAAAGTTTACTGTGTCTCGGAATCAGACATTTTACGATCAATTAGGGGTTGTTATGGAAGTAATATTAAATAAATAAATATATATAGAAATAAATGCCAGATTTTAGAAATGGAGGGGCACATTGGCTGGCACCAATGGCATGTGTGCTATCCGAACATCTTCTCCCTTGCTTTTTCATTGATTGTCGTTGCTACAATAAAATTTGGCATCTGCTTCTATACATAAAGTCTGGTTCCATTACATAGTAAGTTCCGTAATAGCGTATACGGAGCATTGCTGGTGGCTCCAAAGAATTGAGAAACTCTCCTGGATAGTTTTATCCTCCTCTATTACCGTATTGAGTGATAAGTATTTGGTAGGTTCATCGCGATTGGAAAAAACGTATTTTCTGTGGTTTTTTAGAATATCCACGCATGTCATAAAATCAAAATGTTCAGGGGAGCCAGAATACGTTATGTTTGAAATTATGGGCTCGATATAAAGATATAGAGCTCCTGTAGATATGGGCAATAAATACTTTATATACAATTTTGAGTCAAAAATCTCCAGAGCAATAGATCCTAGAGAAGGACGAAAAAACAATATATAAATTACACTTAAAGTGTGTGCAGATAAAACAACTTATGTCAACAAACGTCGTTTTCTTTGAAAAAGAAAACTACCAATGCAACCACCCATGTAGACATAAGTTGTTGTTGCTTGAAAAATAGATCTTTTTTGTTCGTCAACAAAAAGTTAACGGGAGTTAGGATGAGAATATAATAATGTATCAAGAATAATAGTGACAAGAAATAAACACAAAAGTTTTTATAAGTGGTTATGAACTGAAAAATAATCCAAAATTATTTTGCTGTGTTTTTCATTAATAACAACGTATGTCGCTATGTGTCGTTTTCTGAGACAATAATTTCTCAGCGATCAAACGTAGGTTAACATACGTCGTTAGTGCTGCACATTAATTTAATAAACATTTAAGTTACGTCGTTATTTAAAGAAAAAACTCAGAAATGGTCAAGATTTAAAAAAAAAAATTAACACATGTAAAGAGCGTTAAAAATTAATATATTTGGCATCGTTAACTCAAAACTGACAAAAATGGACATACGCGGTTATTCCAGAAAACCACATATTATGTGGAACATATTGATGTAAAATGTGCTTTCCTAAATGGTAATATATATGAAACCGTTTTAAACAGTATCTGAGATAAGTAGATTCTGTTGCCTGTAGCAACATTCTTAACAACATTCATCTACATATAAATATATCTTATCAATTATGAGTAGTTTTTATTACACTTTTGGAGCATAGGGTGGTACTTGGTTAATTTTAATACAATTCCATTATACCTTTCATATTTGGTTAACAAAAAATATAATTTATTATCACCAGCAATGTCGAGGGATTACAGAATCCCTCCATAATTGTAATTGTTTTAACTTGCCATTAACTTTGTTATCATTAAATTTAAATCTTAATTTCTTTTGGGAATTATAAAATACTTTTTTTTTCTGGTAATTCGTTTTTTCTCTCATATTTTCTCTACTAAATAATTTATTATTTGTGTAACATGAAATTAACATAATTTTACTTAAATTAAATTGTTAATAAATATTTTATTGAAATTGATATTTTATACGAAATTGGTTAGTTTGAATTTTTAATAATTGGAAAAATAAATTAGTTTTAGTAACTTTATTTATATTTGTTTAATTTTCAAAAATTATTATTCATAGAAGAAACTACTAGTTTTAAATATCATTAATGTGACTTAAAAAAAAACAATAATTTATGTCAAGTGCTGCTGTTGTTTGCTCCAGTCTCCTGTGCTATTACAAAATCCTTTCTATATATACCCTATACCAAGGTATTATGACTTTGTGCTGATGTTTGTAATTTTTAATAATAAAAGCACTGATCTAGATAAGAGACCTTTTATTGTACCGATAGACTCACAATTAGTTCCCGAGTCGATTTAGTGTTGTGCGTTCTTCCGCCTGCGCGTGTGTGTGTGTTTTAATGTATTCAGTGTATGCAAAGGTCGCAAATATAAATATATTTTTACGAAATTTGATGATCACTTTAACCTCCATTAAAATTTCCTATGAGATCGCCTAAAATAACCCTTATTATTTATTAATATTATTATTATTTATTCAATAATACCACGTAGTGGTAACTATGATATTAATAGGCTAGGCGATTTCTTGTGACCGCTGTTTTGTTCTACCGTTTTATCCCGATATTGACCAGACGTATATTATTTGAAAGGTATTTCTTTTTAGCCGTTTTGTAGATTTATAAATTTTTAAATTTTTTCCTTTATTTTGAGTAAATTGCATTTAAAATTGCTACTAACACATACATAAAATTATACATATGCTATGTGTGTGTTTGCTAAATTTGTTAATGTGTTTGTTAATGACTTTGTTTTCTTCATTCACAATAATAATAAACCATAAAAGTGTTGGTTTGTGAATTGGCTAAGTTGAGAAATAACGTTGCCTAGAAATTGCACTTGAATTTCGAGCGCTGGAATCCGCTAGTAGGATATGAGTGAGTTATGCTGATGTTTATAACTACGAAAAATATTTGACCTGGACCCATCTTTCATTATACTTAATGAGTCGATTTAGCGATGTCCGTCCGTCTGTCCGTCCGTCTGTGTGTAAAGCTTATTATCCAACTACATGTCGCAATATTTTTATGAGCTTCTATCGGCAATGGGACGAACGCTAATGAAATTGGTGAAAATTGGTGCATGATCAGACCTAGTCCCCATAAAAATTTCCTCTCTGAGATCAACTTAAATTGCCATGAGATTTAAATTATCATAAAATCTCTGTCAAATTGGATGTGTGTGTATTTATTACATCCATTAATCAGTAGTCCAAAAATAAACCCTATAGGACAATTCATATTCGTAGCCCCAATATAAAGCTGCGTCCCGATTTTCACTTGAATTTATAAACAACAAAAATATTGCACATATTTTTCTCGAATTTGGTTTGTATATGTTTCTGCAACAAATATATGATTTTACCAAATATGGTCAACATCGGTCAATTGTTTGATCCAATCCACATATAAATATAGCATCCGATATGAAATTTTTAAGATCGACCATATTTAGTTTATTCCTATTTTCTATATCGAAATAATTGGACCGAAAACCAATTCTCTAAACGCATGGTATAAGGTATCGCATTGCAAAGACTGCTTAGACATCACCAATTGTTGAGAACGTCGCCTGGTGGAATTGCCGAAAACATTTAACCAATCCGTAAATTGTTGGTGCGCTAGCGTCATTTCGAACATGAAAGAAATTTCGATATGAATTTTGTATCTGAATAATCGAATGCTGACTTTGAACAACTTTGGTTCTATGTTCTGTGCTGAGTCTTACCATCATAAATTTCTCAAGTTTTTCGAAGTTAACAAAAAATTTATTCACTAATTAAATCATAAAGTTACTTATTTAGCACCTTATAGAACTCATAAATTATTAGGCTGAAAAAAAAATCCTTTAGGACTATTTTTCTACTTTCTGATTTTCATTCAATTAATTTAAATTTTTTTTGCTTAGAACTTACGAAGGGTTTAGCTGTCAAGCATCCAGAAAACTGCATCGGGTTGTGCGGTTTGCACGCGGTTTTCAAATAAAAATATTTTTTTTTATTTAAAATAAAATTTTTTGTGTTAGTTTTTTTATAATTTCAAGTTCTATCGGGCTTAAAAAACCACTTTGCTAAATATGGTCCATTATTCGACCTTGTCGCCTTAGCGATGAAAACTTTTTGATAACTGATGAACATAAACTAATAACAATTCCACTCAAATTTAGTTTAAGCTTATTAGCCATATCCATTTATGACCTCAGTAGAACTGGATCCAAGACCCTCACTCGAAACTCTAGCTATGGATATTCATAGAGTCGGTCTCGACTGCCTATAAATTTCTTGCTTGTATTTTTAATTCTACTTTTATGAAAGTGTGGCATAAAATGAAAAGTTTCATTCATTTCTTATATTAAAACACAGCTCGTAGCACACAACGCATACAATGGTAACGTCTTTGGTGACAGTGGCAGGCATCAGCTTCCATTAAAGTATCATATTAAAACATAATCCGGAAATAAGTCATTTTAATAACTATGTACAGTATGAGTACGTACTTTATATTTTATACGTTTTTAGGTTTTTGTTTTTCACAATTTACCCCATATTGCCGTTCTGTGTATTATGGTTGGTGTGAATTTTGCTCGTAGTCTTTATGATCTTATGATTCTATGTATTTTATATGAATTTGCGTATATAATATTTAACCAAAACAATTAACCCTGTCTTCAGGAAATGTGAAATGTATTAGAGTACAACTGGTTTAAAAAAAACACGAATAGAAAGACGTGATTAAATATTTCTTACTGCAACAATAAAACTAATGATTAAATTTCAGGGCAAATGACAAAAAATTTTTTTTTTAAATATATTAGATGAATTTAATTGCGGCTTACAAGTTATTTTGATGATGACCGAAAGGGACAAACAATACATTTGTGGAAATTAAAAGTGTGTGAGGTAGGTGACACTAAGAAGGATGGAACACTAACCATATTCAAACTTTGGAATGATGAACCATGGATTTTACGCAAAGATAAAAATATTTATCTTCTTACTAAGAATCGTTGAGACTATTAAACTTTGCGAAATGATTTAAATATTAAATATAAATAAGTAGGAGTGTTAAATTCGGCTATGCCGAATCTTTGATACCCTCCACCCATATTCGAAACACAATATTATAACCAAGATTGTCAACCCTAAAAGCCTAGATTTCAAATTAAATTTTTTACGATGATGTTTAATACCACTAAAATAATTAACAAAAATTTTAGGTATTTTCGTGCTTTTTAAGAGAAAGCAATTATTAAATAACATTTTGGTTATTTATTGTGTTTATCAGCGATGCACAGTGGCCGAAATACCCAATCTAGCGGCGCTTTGTTAATAACTTCAAAAACATAAAAAATTATGAATGGTTTTTTTTTTTTTTTAATTTATATATATTTAAATATAACCCATTCATAAAATTTTAAAATTTGTTTGTTTTTTTTAAGTATATGGGTAATACCATACATAAATTTTTACCCATATGTAAAATATAAAAAGCTTTAAAATTTCATTACACAAGTAAATTAAAAAAAAGGTTTCTGCTTCGTATTTTTTACAGTTTACAAGAAAATAAATAAAAAAAAAACTATTCAGAGTCGGAGCTTTCAAAATTAAGGCTGTCAGGTAGGTCATTTATATTTAAAAGAAGCTGCTTGACCTCATCATCTATTTTGATGTGTTTTTTTTGGCATATTTCGAGGTGCTTTTAGATTTCGATGTAATAAAAGGATCCGACGAAACCAATAGAGCGTGAATTAAGTCTACCATTGTAAGCAATCTCGAGTCTTTTCGCGTGTGGTTCAGCCTATAACTGCGAAAATCTTTATTTCTTGCCTCAAGTGCCTCTTCTGACATCATTCCTATTGGTAGTGAAACTTTTTCAATAATATCTGCTCCATGTGTTAAAATTTTATGTACAAATGGAGGCATATAAAACCAAGGGTATCCGGAAACAAATATTTTTGCTGTTTCCCAGGCATATAAGCGAAAAGCCTCTACATTAACTGCATAACCACATGCCATTGTGCGCAATATTAAACCAAACCTTTTTATCAGTTCCACTTGTACACCAGTTACTATAGAGGCCAAGGTTGGCTGTTCGAAAAATATTCCGGCTGTATTTCCTGTGTTTGTATTTCCCGAACCTGTTGTTGGAATGTCCACCAATATACCCATTTGTTCTCTTAGCTCAAGTTGAATTTTTCTTTTGGTTTGTTGAGCTATTTCTTTATTTTCTCCACGAATTTGCCAATTTTTTATCGGTATTCTGTAGGCGATATGAATTAAACACTCGAAGCACCGTATCCAAGCATGAAGTGTCGACAATCCATATTCGTATAAGTGGTTCTGTGGCTGCCTCAGTTGAACTAAATTTAGGTTGTTCATCAATTTTGGTGTCGCCCCACATATTCCACAAGCCAGAGATGATGACTCCGCTATGGTATTAAACACTTTTCCATCGATCATGGTCAAATGAAATTCGTGTGTTACTTCAAAAAAACTCAATTTTGTCGGCAGAATTTGTGCAATTTTTCTATTTACATTTTCTATCTCAGCTCTAACTAAATCCGCTGACTCTTTTTCAAATATTATTTTAATGGGTCTGCAGAACCGAGTTGAAGAAGGCCGATTATTTTGCCATAGTATTGCAGGTCCATTTTTAATTTGTACTGGAACAATATATACAGCAAATAAATGCTCATCAATTGTTCCAGTATCAGAAACACTGAAACGTTGACGGTAAATAGAGTGCCCACTGCTACCGTCACAGCCCCATTTAAATATTGCTTTTATGCAATCGTTATTATTGCCTACAGTCATGAGATCCTCAAAAGCTTTTGAAAAGCCTTGTATTATACGTGCAACTGTATGGTCTACGAGACTTTGCAAACCAACTTCAGCTGAACGCTCAGTTACGTGTATGTCACTGGGGTAACACTCTGTTTCAGTTTTAGCGAAAATATCGTAGCTTGGATAAATATTGCAGTTTCGTTCTTTGGCGCCAGATTGCATCAGTTTGTATGACCTTTTTGAGAATCCACCATCAGCTAAAGCTTCCTCAGGTGAATACGGAATAGGGGTTTTTGGTGCAGAGCTTACAGATTTGAGCATTTTTGGAGCTATTTCAGATTCTGAGCATAACTTTGAAACAACCTGTGAAGCGCTTCTTTTCCCAGCCTTGTAAAGGCTCACGCTCGCCGCTACCATTAACTCTTGGTTCGGTATTTCATTGGCGATTGAAGCAATTTTTTATTTGAGTCTTGCTTGTGCACTCTGAAAAAGGTTTCTCTTTACGTTGGGCAACGGCTGGCTTAGGGAAAATAATGTCTTCATCCAACCACATTATATTTCGCTTTTCGAACACTGCCAAAATTCTTTGACTCTCTTTCCACTTTTGTACAAGTTTGCTAATAAAATTTCTTAATTGTTTTTGAATTTGTTGGTGTTGTTCTTCGCTATATTTCGAGCGATCAATGATATTGGAAAATACATGATTTTCAACCATTAAAAATTTTTTTGTTGCCACTGGTTCACTATGCCATATTACAAAAAGGGTTTGTTTAGATTCTGCCATTGTATCTTAAAAACGAAAAAAATCAAAACTTAGCAAAAAGTAGCAGCCTATTTTTGAACTTGACATATATTACAACCCATTTAAACAAACTATGGAAACAGTTAATCGAATCCGGTCGAATCCACCCTACTTTTATTCCACACAAAATTGGATTTCATATCTAAAAACACTTTCACAATGGACATTTTCTTTTACCACTGTTAAGCACTAAAACATACAATTACAGATCACAACTATTTTTTTTATTTAATACATACCTTTTAATTAAAATGAAATCGCATATATTATTAAAAAATTAAATAATTAATTTTTTGCTGTCAACAAAATTGCACTTGAAAAAATCTCAAAAATAGTTATTGACTTGTTGAAACATGTGTTAAGTTTGAATGCTCACAGCTGTACGAATATAAGGAACAACACAAAAAGGAAAACTGAAAAAAGTCCGTTAGGGTTTAGATTTAAAAAAAAGAAAAAAAATTTGCCGAATTCTGAATTTTAAAATTTCGCTAAAGCGCCGCTAGATTAGGTATTTCGACCACTGTGCGATGCATACAGATTTTGACAAGTGCAATAAAAACAACAAACATTCAAAAAACGTGTATGCAATGCTGAAACTCATCTATGTAAAGGGGTTTTTTTTTTTGTTACTTAGATCACACACTGTTTAATATTAATGAGATAGTTAACAAAAATATTAGGTATTTTCGTGCTTTTTTAATTGAAAGCAATTATTATATTACATTATGGTTTTTGATTGTGTTTATCAGCGATGCATACACATTTTGACATATGCAAAAAAAAAAAAAAAAAAAAAAACAACAAACATGCAAAAAATGTGTATGCAATGCTGAAACATGTCTATGTAAAGGGCCTTTTTTAACTAAGAACTTACGAAAAGGTTAGCTGTCAAAAGAACTGTCACACTACGCTGACTTTTTGATATTTACGATCAGTACCACACTTCCAAATTAACCAAATTTACTTTGAAAATTAGAGTTGCGTAGCTTATGGACGATATTAATTGCAAAACTGTGTTCAGCGATGAGGCTCATTTTTGGGTTAAGGGGTTTGTTAATAAACACAATTGCGGCATATGGAGTGAGACAAATTCAATAATACAAAACTTTCATTTCAGAGCTAGATTCTGTTCTTGGGGAGCCTGTTTAACCCAGAGTTTAAACGAGGTCGTACGTGTTGCCAAGGCGCGAACACCGTAGCGCGGTGGCACCGCCAGAAACGGTTAAGAAAATCCGCAAACTGGTATTGGATAGGCATTTGAAACGTGCTATACATCGCATATTGACCGAAAACTTGGAGATGAGTAAGCTGTCTGCAAGATGGTTGCCGCCTTTGCTCATAATGGAACAAAAATAGCGCGGTGAATATGTTTCAGTAGAGTAACCATGAATGACGCATTAGAGTGGTCCTTAAAAATTAAATTGCGATTTTACGGAATGTCGGGCTCCACTTTGTTTCCTTTCTATATAAAACTAATAAATGTGGAGTTTGGGGACAATCGGATAAAGAAAAGTCGCGCCGGAAATCGATTGAAAATTTCAAGTGTGTTTATATGAGGAAAATATAACATTTTTTCAGATTTTATGAAAATTTCGTTCTATACGAGGTCGGCTCAATAAGTCCGTGACTTTTAGAATGAAACACAGTTTTTTTTTTTGCAAAAAAAATTATTTTTCAACATAATCTCCTTTTAGCTCAATGCACTTAGTTCAACGTTTCTCCAATTTTTGTATCTCTTCCAAAAAATAGGATTTTTCGAGGTCCATAAAATAGACATTTTTGATCAAAAATTTCATGGTTGGAGCTAAATCTCTATCCACCGAGCCATTTCTTTAGGTTTGGAAATAGGAAATAGTCACTGGGGGTTAAATCCGGAGAATATGGCGGATGAGGTAACAATTCATAGTCCAATTCATGGAATTTTGCCATTGAGACACTATTACGTTTATGGTCATTTGAGAGCAAACGCGGCACCCATCTTGCAGACAGCTTTCTTAAACCCAACTGATCATTTGAAATCGAAGCCACACTGCCATTTGAAATGCCTATAGCATCAATAATCTCACGCACTTTTACTCTTCGATCGGCCAACACCATATCGGGGATTTTTTCGACATTTTCGGTTGTATTGGATCTCAATTGGCCGTCCAGAACGTACAGCGTCATTTGTATTTGTGCGACCACAACGAAAGTCAGTAAACCACTTTTTTACCATTGAAATCGATGGTGCAGAGTCCCCATTGTATATATCAAGCTTTTCCTTAGTTTGATTGACGGTTTTTTTTCGCAAAAAATAATGGTTAATGAGCACTCGAAATTCACTTTTTTCCATAAAAAAAAAAACACGAGGTTGTATGTTTTGAACAGCTGTTAAACGCAAGGTAACTGACGGAACTTGCTCAGAATTTTACAGTAGTCTACTAACAGGTGGTACTTGATGGGAGCAGTGTCGCGTTTCATATAGCTACGAGGGTTCGAAAAGTCACAGACTTATTGATCCGCCCTCGTAGTTTAATTTTTTCGACAAGTTGTTACATGAGTCGATATCAGTACTAAATTATCTTCAAAATCGAATAAAAACTCGCCAAGAAATAACAAATGCCCCAGACCACTTTTGTGCCAAAAAATGTCTAGGTCATGAAATGTGATGAACATTTTTTCAACTCTAACAAATTGATTAAAGCCATAAGCACTCCGATATGAAGTATTGTTTTATTACCACGTTGTTAGCATATTGCGGAATGAGACCGAAAATGGGAAATATTTTTGATAAAATTTTGAAAACTCCTTTTCAAGTTTTAAAAATTTTTCTTAAACACAATTTTAAAAAATGGATCTTGCACTTTACGGATTTGTTAAATGCATTTTAGAGATTAATTGTATGCATTTTTAAGTAAAATCCTGTGGCAGAATTTTTTTTACAAGAATTTTTTTGCGGATTTCGAGGATAATTAGATTTTTGTGTAATATTCAGTAAATGTACTCTTTCTAAATTCTTTGTATCAAAAATTAATAATTTTTCTACTTTTAAATGTTATATCTATAATAATTGTGACCGATGTAAGTTTCACAGTTTTACCGTGATTTTTACAAAAAATGTATCATTTGAAAGGTGTTTCTTTTTAGCCGTTACCCAGATTGGCAGATTTTCATCGTCTGGAATATTTTTTTGGAGTTATGATCGTTTAAAGTTGCTACTATCACATACATAAAATTATACAATGCTAAGTGTGTGTTTATTAAATTTGTTAATGTGTGTGTGTTATTGTGTTGAGTTTGTTTTCTCATTTAAAACTAGGTGAATTGTGAAGCATACTGGAATCTGCTAGTTTCATCTTAATAGCCTAGGGTTTGTAAAAAAAAAGATAATATGACATCATTTACCCTTTTGGACTTGGGGTCACATATGAACCCAAGCTAATGAAAGACAATTTATTCAAAAAAATCAAATATTTTGTAAGTGCTGTTGAATTTTTAAAAGCGTAACAATATTTTGGCAATTCACAACAGGTGTTGTATCGTTGTATCTGTTGTATCGTGTATTACTTTACAGTAGTTAAAATTGTTATTGGTAATTTTCATTAAAAAATCTGATACAGCGACACAACTTCATTTGCTATGTTTAATAAATGTTGTATATTGTATCATAACATATCAGTCCCAAGTGAATGCCAGCCTTTATGAAAAAGAAAAAACAAATACATACAATTTTAACAGCATAAATAATTATAAAATATAAAATGACAAATAATGCAAATAACGAAAAGTTTATTTATATAAAAATTATATTTTTTATGTATGTATTTTCTCTTTCAGTCTCAACCAAAACATTTTAACTTTTTTATTATTCTAAATTAAAATGGAAGAGGTACGTAACTGAAACGCCAGGGTATTTCTTATGACCAAAAAGCAAACACCGAAACGTGCTTTCTCTTGTACGAAATAACAGAAGTGACGAAGGAACCTTTCCTCGTTGGGTCGATAATTACTAAGGAAAACGTTTCACATTATGAAAATACAACTGACTGTTCACAACAAATGATTGTATTGTTTATTTTAATACAAAATACAACATACAACACCCGTTGTGAATTGCCCAATTATAATGAAATGTGTAGATCTTCCATTCCTAAAATTTTGAATAAATCCGGGAACGTTAACCCATTATTTGTCAAGAACAGCTTTGGATTTTAAGATATTTTTATATAAAGATTATCGACAGCGCGTTTTTCTATTAAACTCGATGAACTCACTATTTAGAATTTAAGGAATATAATTCGGTTCATTTTTTTTATTTAACTTTTGGGATCAAAATAATCCATTGTGATATATACCTTTGGTGCAAATATCTGCTTATTTCTCACGAATATAAATTAAAACAACTTTTAACCAATTTTATTATAAAATTATTTTATTTTTAAAAACTATCTGTACTTTTCTAAGTAAAATAAGAACACTGTTGAACTATAACCCAACATTGTTAAATTAAACTTCACTTTGTACGGAAGAATGTTGTTTTTGTATGATTCTACTATCTGGAGTAAAAACTGATTTTCCTCTTCATTATTTGCTAACTCTTTGTTAAAATCTTTTATGAATTTAACGCCTCTTTCGGCAGTATCGTTTAGTACAAACAATTCCTTGCAGAAATTTTAGCTCTTTTTAAAATATTTATTAGATTCCCATGTCGATGGAGGAAATAATAAAATTGAAAATTTTTTAGTTTTCTGGGACACAAAATCGCTTAACTCATTATTTATCAAATTTTCTGGGTAAATGAATTTTCTATTTTCGATTAGTTTCACAAATACAGCAGCATAGTGAGGGTTTCATCTAGTTTACTAGAAATGAGGGTTTCATCTAGTGTACTAGAACAATACATTATTTGCAGTTGTTTAATTTTTTTTTTAAATATGCCAAAACTTGAAGTTTGGCCTCGGCATGGAATAGGTTAGTGTTGTTCGATTTATTAAAAATTTTTAGCATGGAAGACTTGCACATTTGGTTATTATATTTTTAGCGTCGCATCTAAAAATTCAACAGCACTTACGAAATATTTTTTGAATTAATTGTCGTTCGTTAGCGTGGGGTCATGGTCTAACGTCAAAATGGTTAATGGGGTCATAAAATTTTTTTCAGAAAACCTAGGCTATTAAGATAAAATAAGATATTTAAAAGTAGTTAGTTTAAGATACAAAGTATTAAGAATAGTGAATATTTCACCAAAATCTAATTTTTTTCGAAATCCGCAAAAAACCCTTGTAAAATAAATTCTGTCATAGGAATTTACTTAATTCAGAAATTCAAAAATTAGCAAAACCTTGAAGTGCCAGATCCATTGTTTTAAATTTTGTTTAAGAAAATTTTTTCAAACTTGAAAAAGGAGTTTTCAAAATTTTATCAAAAATAGGTTAACAACGTGGTAATAAAACCATACTTCATATCTGAGTACTTATAGAGAACAAAAAAAAAAAAAAAATTATGGCTTTAATCAATTTGTTAAAGTTGAAGAATTTTCGTCACATTTCATGACCTAGTGTTTTATGACACAAAACGTAAAATCTGAAAAAAGTCATATTTTCCTCATATAAATACACTTCAAATTTTCAATCGATTTGCGGCGCGACTTTTAGTTTAATATAGAAAGGAAACAACACTTCGCAAAATCGCCATTTAAAAAATGTCCATATAACGAAGGCCCACGCTATTGACACATGAGATCACCACTTTACACCTGAGATAAAGGAACAGTCAAAACAGTGTGCTGAATTGGAAGCATCGTTGCCAAAGAAGGCGAAGGCAATGCCATCTGCAGGGCAGATGATAACTTTTTTTTTTTTTTTTTTTTTAGGTGCGCCTGGGATAATTTTTTTATTGAATATCTTCAAAAAGAAGAAACAATTCATATTAGTTTGAACTTAAAAGAACTAGTCGTTATTCCCTCTCTGTTACTTTATTGTTGCTGCTAATTTAATGTAAAACAATTAAAATTAGTTTTTACTTAGAAGTACTAGTCGTTATAAACATTTACTTCTTGCAAGGCGAAAAATCAATGTCATTGTCGAAACATTTGAACTTTTAAAACATATTTTATAAAGTATAAATAGCCAAGTTAAATCTGATATTAGGCACAGTATTCGTTGCAAGTTTAATTGTTTCTTTAAATCAGCATAAAAATTAATCAAATATTATGCGTTTCCTTATAACTACTATTGTTTTAGTAGCCTTGTTCGGTTGGGCTGTGTCTGGACATAAGCATCATGGACATCATGGTCATCACGGCCATCACGGTCATCACGGTGATCATGGACATGGTGGCAAACATACAGAGGAGGTAGGCTACTCAGTAGCTATTAAACACAAACATCACGGAGGACATGGTGGTCACGGTGGTCACGGCGGACATGGTGGTCACGGTGGTCACGGCGGTCACGGCGGTCACGGCGGACATGGCGGTCATGGCGGTGGCCATGATGGTGGACATCATGGTGGTGGACATGATGGGGGACATCATGATGATAAACATCACGATGGTGGTAAACACCACGATGGTGGTAAACACCACGATGGTGGACATCATGATGACAAACATCACGATGGTGGACATCATGGACATGGCCACGGACATGGACATAAACATGGTCATGGTGATGGTCATGGTCATGGTCATGGTCATGGTCATGGGCATGGTCATGGTCATGGTCATGGTCATGGTCATGGTCATGGTCATGGTCATGGTCATGGTCATGGTCATGGTCATGGTCATGGTCACGGTCATGGTCATGGACATGGACATGGCCACCACGGTCATTGATATCATGGTCACGCAGCAGTTAAGTTCACTTCAAAAAAACATGAAGAAATGAAACACCACTGAGGAGATCGATTATATTAAAAATTGCCAAATCTTTGTGAAGAAAAAACGAGAAAAAAATTATTAAAAAACTTTGTTATTTGTTTGAAAAATATATTATTGTTATTGTCTTAAACTAAAATTGCAATGATCTTTTACTACACTGTTAGCTAGCTTTTTACAAGCGACTCTAAAAATTTGAGGGGACAATGGCTTCGCTAAGCCTGTGGAACAAAACTATACTTGTAAATTTCAAGAAGTATGCATTCGTTAAATGTGAGTAGTGTTAATTCCAGCTCAAACTTATTTCCGGGGCAAACCGGAAAAACTTTGGGACTCTCAAGAAATCGATGAAAGGTACAAAATTCTTTCAAATTTTCTCTTACGTAACAAAAATGTTCCATTTCTAATATTAGAAATTATAGACATGATCTTAAATCGAACAAAATGAAAATCTTTGTATTATCAAGGACGAGTATTATGAGATCTTATTGCAGCATTTAAATGGTGAATAGTAAGGAAAGATGGCCGCATTTGGCGAAAAAGAAAGTGTTGTTTCATCAAGACAATGCTCCTCTTCACATATCCACTATTGCGATGGCCAAAATTTATGAATTATAGTTCGAATTGCTTCACCACTCACCGTGTTCGCCAAATTATATTCTGTTTCCAAACTTAAAGAATGGGTGTGTGGTAAAAGATTTGCCAACCATGAAGCGATAAAGTCTGCGGTTGATGGCTAATTTTAAAGAGTTGGACAGTTCTTACTATAAATAGGGTATCGAAGCTATTAAATATCGCTGCGAAAAAGTGTATCGATATTATGGATATTATGTTGAGAAATGAAGAAAACATTTGGCAAATTTTTTGTGTTTTCTTTGTCAGGTTGGGCTGTTCTCGGACCGTCCTTGTAGCCTATGGACCAATTATTCTTAAGTATATTTTTTTTTTAGATTTAATTTTATAAAATAGAGTTATAAGGTTATATGTAAATGAAAATAATATCGATAAACAGGTATGTGATGGAAATCGAATTAGACACTAAAACGATTTAAATTCAATTAAAGTTGTGATGCGTTTATATGATTCATTTTATAGTATCGGTTTCAAATTTCATTTTGTTCTGTGGAAAATGTTATCGTTTTGCTATGGTGATGCAAATCGATAATAGTAGTTAAATTCGATTCCAAATCAAGTGAGCATTTGTTATTATTTTTTTTTTTGGCTTTTTAACTTGAAAAATATAAACAGAAAATATAAGTAAATTTTGTTTATGAATAAAAATAAAAAATTTTATATATTAACATATTTTTTAAAGGGGACAACATAAGAATTCGCGCCAAGAAGATGCATTAATTGAATTTATGGAAAATAATTCCGACATAGCCAAAGGATTTACCAAGGGTGATAGATTTGGATAATCTTTGGAAAGGTTTGGTCAAATATTTGAATAGTTTGGGTCCTCCAATACACGACTTAACCGGTTGGAAGAGAGTAAGTTTTTATTTTTTTACGTTTATTTATAAAAATATTATTTCTGATATGGATTAGATATGGACTTGTTGGAAGGGCGGAATAAAAAAAGAAAATTTCTGCCAACAGAAAAGAAGCTAAAGGTACAGGTGGTGGTTCATACAACCAAATATACATTTCAAAAAAAAGAGGAAGTTGTTGGACAAATATGCGGCCTGTATGCTATTGTAGGAGGAATACGAAATTGCAATGATATGGGAGTAGATGGAAGCAGCAGCAGTGAATCATCATCATCTGACGAAGTTGCTTTGAATAATCTGCCAAGTTGCTCTCACGAAGTTGCTTTGAATAAACTGCCAAGTACACAAACAAATACAGCTGTGAGTGGCTGGCAAAAGGAAGAGAAATGATCAAAGCTTGACTAAGCGGACACCGCCAATTCCTAAAACGAGAAATGACGATTTAAAGAAACATTTAAAAGGTTATATTGCAAGTGATTTAGCGAACAAGAAGGAGCTGTCGGAATCATTACAAATGTTTGCAGAAATTATCAACAAAAATAACGAAAAACTTGACTTTATCGGCAGCAATGTTAGACGTGTCTACAAGTATGTAGAAAATTTAACAACTAATCTTATAAATGAGTTTAAAAGACACCACAAGGAAATGGAAAATACAGCAATTCAAAAAATAAGCTTAAAGAATTAGATATAGAAATAAAACAAAAACAATTGGAGTTGGATGAACTGGAAAATATTTCATTAATCTAAAATTTTTTTTAAACTATTTATATGAGTAAAATTTAATGAATAAAATTTAATTATAAAATTGAATTTATACTTTGAGCAATATTATTTCGAATAGCATTACATCGGTTTAAAGAAATTGTTCGTCCTGTACAGTTGAATTTTCGTCCTCAATGTGTAAATTGTTAACGCCAGATATTTCTCCCACGAATTCAATTTTTAAAAAGTTGCATAAGTTATGTAAAGCACAACAAATGTCTATAATGCTAACTAGTTTCGATGGTGAATACCAAAGGGTTCGAGATAAGCAGCTAAATCGTCTTTTCAGCACCCCAATTGTCCTTTCGATAATATTTCTGCCTGACGCATGCTTCTTATTGAAATTTTTTATTTTTTTTTATTTATTTATTTATTTATTTATTTGAACTGCTCCATACACAAGACTAAAAGTCTTATTTTGCAGTATGGAACTGATTGTATTTAAAATTATAAAATCGTTAATAAATTAATAACTAATTACAAATTTTCTTTATATAAAATGCAAAAAACAATAAGATTAAAATTAAAGAATAAAGTTGAAATATTTGAAATTTAATTTAATCAAATGTATTATAATATCAAATAATATTTAATGTTTTAAATTGTTATGCTGAAAACAGTTTAAAATTATTTTCTTTAAATTTTCGTGCGTTACTTAAAAGTTGAGAGCTATGGGGTATAGAATTCTAGAGAGATACTGCGAATATGTAGAAATGCCACTCCGATATTAAACTTTTATATCTAATTGATCTAATTCTTTTTCCCCTGCTTATATCTGAAATATAAAGTTTGTCGTACAGATGTTCCGGTTTGTGGGTATACACTATTTTATGTAAAAAAACTAAAACTCTTATATTTAAAAGATTATCTAAAGAAACGCCATATAGCTGCGATGAAAACAAAGATACACTAGAACGTCTATTAAGTCCATACACATATCTGATTATGTTGTTAAATGCAACGTTCAATTTCCTTTTACTAATTGTATCACATTTCGCAAATAGCTCACAACCATACAGTAAAACAGGCATCAGATAAGTTTTGGCAAGTAGGATTCTTATTTTCATAGGTGTACAATGCTGGGTTTGCCACAGAGTTCTAGTCATAGAGAAAGTACGACCACAGGCATAGTTAATATGGTTCGACCACGTAAGAGTGTCATTAAAAAAAATACCTAGATTCTTAGCAGATTTAACGATTTCAATTTTCTGATTATTTATAATTATATTAGGTGTAATATTTAGTTTGGAAAGTCGCTTTTGAATTACAATGCATTTTGATTTTTTCGGATATATCTCTAATCCATTTGCCGTTGCCCATGTATAAATACGATGGAGTTGCTGATTAATAGAGATAATACACTGGTCGATTAGGGCATTACTACAGCTGGTATAAAGCTGAACGTCATCCGCATACATTCTTACATTACAATTTGTAAAAATGCCTGGGAGGTCATTTGAGTACAATGAGAATAATAGTGGCCCAACAATGGACCCCTGAGGTACGCCCCTTGCTACAGGCAGTGTCATTGAATTTTGGATTCTAGTTTCAACATACTGATACCTGCCACGTAAGTATGTTGACAATAACTGAGTAGCGGTCGAAGAAAAATTAAAAAAGTTTTTAAGTTTGTAACAAAGAATGTTATGATCCACGGTATCAAACGCTTTTGAATGATCTAAAAGTATTAAAAATGTAGTCTTGCCATCATCAAGTTTCTCCCTAATCTCCTCTGTAACATCAACTAAGGCTGTTAGGCAGCTGTGTTTCCTCCTGAACCCAGATTGACGATCTGTTAGCAAGTTATTGTCATCCAAGAAACTAGTCATTTGTTTGTGCATAATACGCTCGAATACTTTAGAGAGAAATGGAAGAATAGCTATTGGTCTATAATCGGAACCAGCTTTGGGTATAGGAATGATTTTAGCTATTTTCCAATTCGATGGGAAGTGGCTTGTAGTTAATATTTTGTTAAAGAAAAAAGTTATAATTGGAAGTAGCTGAGGTAAAAGAATCTTGAGAAACTTAGGATTAATCCCGTCCACTCCTATAGAGTTCGATTTAATAGACAATAAACTAGATAAAACGTCGCATTGGTCTACTGCAGCAAAAGAAAAAAAAGATTCAGCATCGTTATTCGAGTGACTATTGATATAGTAATCTTTATCTGCTTGAACCATAGGAACACTTAAAAACTTTGTATTAATTGTATCTGCATCAACCGAACATGGTTCTCGATGCGTAGATTTACCGATACCAACTTCGCGTATCGTTTGCCATGTTCTTTTGGAGCCAATGGCAGAAGAAAATTTTTCAGCATAAAAATTGGATTTGGCCTTTTTAATCATTTTATTTGTGTTTCTCTTAGCAGTCAGATAATCATCATGTAATGTTGTTGTTTTAAATCTTTTCCAACGTGCATAGACAAAATCTCTTTGATTGATACAATCTTTAATTTCAGAAGAAAACCAGGGTTTTTATTTATTACTAATAATCTTCGATTTTATTGGTACAGTTAGATCGAACACATAATTTATGTTTTGCTCCAGAAAAGAGAGTTGGTCATCCACAGAATTTAAACAATACAAAGCATTCCAATCAACTAATTGACTAATGCTATTTGGCGATCTATATGGTGTCATAACAAATGGTTCAAGGGCATATCCTGAATCTGCTAATACACACAGAAAACGGATTCGTCGTAGCAACCGAATTTGTTGCCAATCGAATTTTGCTAGTCACGTGTACTATCAAATATTTCTGTTGTAATTACTGAATTGTATAATACATATTACCGTGAAATGGTAAAGACAACTGAAATTATATATAAATTCTATTGTATGAATAGTGAAATTTAGTTGATACAATGGAATTATTAATTTGAATTATTGATTGTTAAAACCATTAATCGGAATTTTTACTAATACGAGATATGAAAAAGAACACAAAAATTTTTATTATTATTTATTTGTTTTTAAATAATTTTTACATTAAACTAAATAAAATATGTCTGATAAGATAAAAAAAAAAAAATAAATAGCTATCCTAAATGATAAAATGGATTTTCACCAATTTAAAATCATACTCGCATCATCATATTCGTCGGATATCTCTAAATTCTACTAACATTTCTAAAAGAATTAATATTACTATTATTAATAATAAATAAAAATATTATTATTAAATAAATATTATTATCAACGCTGTGTCCATTTGTAATTTGGTTTTAGGTTAAAAAATGGTTAGATCCTAAGGGCAGGCAAATAGTAGTTATTGCTACCTAGAGAAATATCTAGATTTATAATGGATGTGAATATAATATGGGGACTCGGTAAAAATGACATCTATATATTCCAAAGACATTTACTGATTTATGTAATACATATTACATCCAATTTTTTACACATTAATGCGGACTATCGATCGGTCAAGCGGCAAACACCGCTTTATTTAGAATTAATAGACTTTAGAAAAGCTTTTGACTTGATAAAAGGTACTGCACTATGGGATACGTTAAAAGCAAAAACAAAAAAAAAAAATTGATAAATTTGTTTAAAGCTATGTACAACAATACCACACTCCAAGTTACACAAATGACATTATCAGCGAATCTTTCATGAGAAATGCTCCATTAAAACAAGGTTGCCCTCTATCTTCATTATTGTTCGCCGTTTTTTCGACGAGGTTATGATACAAGTATGCAGTAAAAGAAGGGGTACGGTCTGGGAGCTTTAAAACCATCTAAAAGATTTGGAATTTGCTGGCGGCATTTGTCTCAAATCGCACAAGTTTAACGATATGCAGGGCAAAGTAAATGATTTGGACGCGTTGGCCAATAGAGTTGGCTGAATGTAAATATTGCCAAAACACATGGAATGCGTATAAATAACAGTACTGATAACCACTTTGTAGTATAGGACTAACGCATAAAATATGTTAAATGCTTAAATGCGGAAGAATGATGTTGGCCTAAACACTATCACCAACATTGAACTCTGGATACGAACAAACGAAGAGCTCATAATAATAGTAATAGCTTCATTTGAACCGAACTCGTTTACAAATTTAAACATATCTTCGTATGTAACATTATTTATTTTTGCTACCTATAGTTTTATTACAGATGATGAATAACTGATTATGTATCGTCGGTAGACAATATAAAAGCTGTATCTAGGTCAAATATATTTCTTAGCACAAATATCAGCACAAACCCATTACTTACCCAGTCTTACAACAACCTCCACGTCAATTGATCGACTTTGCAACAACGACTGCCTTCGTTACCTTCTAACCGGAAAAAGAAGCAGTGGTAAGCACCTTGAACACATCTTGGATTTGGTCAGCTCCTTGTGCTGATCACAACGTGATAATAAGGTTTCAGGTTGTGTATATCCTCACAAACATTTGTACCGTTAATACTGACGTAGGAGGAATTTTCATATACTTGACGATTTGTGTTGCTAAATCACGAGTTGCTGCCGAAATAAATGCCTTACAATAGCGAAGGGAAATATTTATTAATTGCAATATGGTAATCCAAAATTAAGTACCTTATATTTATATCTACGCGACAGCGTTCTGGGCATCTCTATATATCTATCTTTAACGCAGGGAATGATAGTGCGCTCCTGAATGGCACATTGGTATTCTAAATTATAACCATATATACAAAGAAAAACACACAAGCCATGGGAACTGGATAACATCTTCAGGTTCCATAATAAACAGTATTTCTTGCTGGCCATTCTGTTATCCATTTTTTCATATAATTTTGCACTTTTTAACATTTTATGATTTTCAATTATAATACTACATAAACTATCACAATTTACATTATTATTTTTTTATTTTATTTTATTTGACATATGACAAATTAAATCAACAATTCGGTCTACCTAAACATATTCTTATCTTTTTTTTGTATTTACAACAGAAATTGATTCATAGAGTTTCCTTTCGGTTAGAAATACCAAAAGAGCTTAAAAATTGATGTTTCTTTTTCGTTTTTTGATTGGCCCAAAACTTTGTATTTCTCAGTTTTTTTGCTATTCGCATATTTCTAGGGGGTGAGACAGACAGTTTGAACACTTTTTTTTCCCTCCATATAACAAAGGGCCACCCTAATATACATATGTTAGAGTGACAGAGGATTGTATGGACGAAATTAATGTTCAGAATTTTTTAGTTTCACCGGGCAAAATTTGGTGACACTTTGTCGAAAAAGTAAATGATGAAAATTTGGACGATATCCGACATTCTTAACTCGAGGTGCAACGAGTGAAATTTCAAGTTATACGAAATATGAGAAATTATATGAAATAATTATTTTTACAAATTTTAATTTTTTGAAATGTATTGTGAAAATTTTGTAAATTTTAAATTTTTTTAATAGAAAATATAATTTTGAATGTTTTTATGGAATTAAGCCTAAATGTTCCGGTGGGTCAAATTGATCCACACATAATATTTGGCTTTATTGTCATTTTAGACATTTATTTTAACTATATTAACATATAGTTTGGTTATGAAAAATATAAAAAAATGAAAAAGAATATTAACACTAATGCTTCAACTGGATCAAATTGAATAGTTAAATTAAATGTAAGTAATTTAAAAAAATATATTAATGATAATTTATATTATAAATAGTTTTAAAATTTTAATTCTGCATAACAAAATCTCCAGTCAGAGACTGCAAGACGGCATGTTTAGAAAATTGTTTTCTATAGCTTTGTACTACCTGTAAAATTAAAAAACAAAAAAAAAAAAAAATGGTTGGACAATAAGTGATAAAAAAAATGTGTATTCAAAAATTGCTTTCAGTAAGTGTTGTTTTTGCTCCTCATCATTTGTGATTTTTCCATGATATTCCTGGAACAACAGATAAACTTGACACAATTTCTTGTCCTTTTTTAAATCCTTAATTTTTTTTGTATTTATTTATTTATACATTTAGGCTGTGGAAATCAATCCTTACAGAGATATAAGTTATTATATATTTAAAATTAACAAACCAAAATTTTTTATTAAGTGCTCAAAAAAAAAAAAAACAATATTACCAATCTCATTTTGTTATTTGGCCAAGTATTTAAATATTTTAAATTGATTAATTTATTTGAGCTAATAAGGCCTAAAGTGTTCAGTGCAAATAAAACAAGGTTTCTTTACATATTTTCCGACGTTTCGTCTATATTTGCAGATAAATCAATAAAGACATTCAATTCATTAAAACTTTTACATATTTTCATAAAAGGGTCAGCATTTGCGTAATTCACACGAAAAACTTGAAGAGATAATGGGATGAAAAAGCGTGTTGATCGTTGTGGAACATTAAATGTAATATTGTTGAGCAGGAAATCAGAGCAGAATTCACCATTTATCAAATTTGTTAGGAAGACAACATTCAGCATAGTCCTACAACTTTTTAATGTAGGCAATTTTATTTGAGCAAGACGAGTTGTATAAGATGCAAAATCGTCAATGGGGATCAAATATAAACTTCGCAAACAGAAGAGAAGAAATTGTTTTTGAACAGACTCGATACGGTTACTATGAACATTATAATAAGGATCCCAGATTAATGAACCGTATTCTTTAATAAGAGAAGAAGATCAAGAGAAACATATAACTGTTTCGTAATGAAAGGATCTATGAACTTCTTTTCCCCATTTTTTAATAAAAGCCAGCCCACCACGAGCTTTACTGATTGTCATCGTAATATGTTGTACAAAATGTAATTTTATATCAAACAGGATTCCAAGATCCAGAAATTCTTTTACCAACTCCAGCTGGCAGCCACCTAAAGAGTAGTTTCCCAATGCATTCCAGTTTCTGGAAAAGCGCATATGTTTACTTTTGTTATATTTAAAGCCATCATGTTAAATTTACACCACAAGTAAAAACTGTCTAAATCTTGTTGAAGGTATATTTGATCAGATATTTTTTTATAACTAAGGAAGATTTTCACATCATCAGCATACATAAGAACGTTGCAAAATTTAATAACATACGACAGATCATTAATAAAGACTGAGAATAGTATCGGCTACCTTGCGACACACCAGAGTTTACAATAATATTTTTAGAGTTTATATCATTAAATCTAACACATTGTTTTCTGCACAAAAGGTAAGACTTTAGCCAATTTAGAGTATTGGCAGTAGTTTTGCGACAATAAAGTCGAGTTTTTCCGTGGATTTGAGGCAAGATTACGGCAATCGTTTTTTTTTTTTTTTTTTTTTTTTTTTTTTGAATGCACTTGGGATAAGTTTTCATTGAGTTTTCCAAAAAGGAAAATCAGTCAACAATTAAAATTTACTATTCACTTTGTGTTACTTTATTGTTGTTGTTTTGAATATGAGACCTAACTAAATGTAAAAACAATTCGAATTAGTTTGTACTTAAAAGTACTAGTCGTTATTAACATTTACTTCTGGCAAGGCGAAAAATCAATGTCATTGTCGAAACATTTGAACTTTTAAAACATATTTTATAAAGTATAAATAGCCAAGTTAAATCTGATATTAAGCACAGTATTCTTTGCAAGTTTAATTGTTTCTTTAAATCAGCATAAAAAAAAATTAATCAAATATTATGCGTTTCCTTATAACTACTATTGTTTTAGTAGCCTTGTTCGGTTGGGCTGTGTCTGGACATAAGCATCATGGACATCATGGTCATCATGATTCTGGACATGGACATGGTGGTAAACATACAGAGGAGGTAGGCTACTCAGTAGCAGTCAAACACGAACATCACGGACAACATGGTGGTGGTCATGGTGGTCATGGTGGTCACGGTGGTCACGGTGGTCATGGTGGTCACGGTGGTCACGGCGGTCACGGTCACGGCGGACATGGCGGTCATGGCGGTGGACATGATGGTGGACATCATGATGATAAACATCACGATGGTGGACATCATGATGATAAACATCACGATGGTGGTAAACACCACGATGGTGGACATGGCCACGGACATGGACATGGACATAAACATGGTCATGGTGATGGTCATGGTCATGGTCATGGACACGGACACGGACATGGACATAAACATGGTCATGGTGATGGTCATGGTCATGGTCATGGTCATGGTCATGGTCATGGTCATGGTCATGGTCATGGTAATGGTCACGGACATGGACATGGCCACCACGGTCATTGATATCATGGTGGTGCTACCAGTTAAGTTCATTTCAAAAAAACGAAGAAATGAAACACCACTGAGGAGCTCGATTTTATTAAGAATTGCCAAAACTTTGTGAAGAAAAAACGAGAAAAAAATTAATTAAAAAACTTTGTTATTTGTTTGAAAAATATATTATTGTTATTGTCTTAAACTAAAATTGCAACGATCTTTTACTACACTGTTAGCTAGCTTTTTACAAGCGACTCTAAAATCTTTTAATTTGTATTAGTGGAAATTTGTAGGGACAATGGCTGATCTAAGCCTGTGGAACAGAACTGAACTTGTAAATTTCAAGAAGTATACATTCGCTAAATGTGGGTAGTACTAATGCCAGGTCAAATTAATTTTCCGGGAAAACGAGAAAAATTAAGGATTCTCAAGATCTCGATAAAAGGTACCAAAATTCGTTCAAAATGTGCCATTTCTATTATTAGAAATTATGGACTTGATCTTATTTTGAACAAAATGGAAATCTTATTATTATTATCAACGGCGAGTATTAAGCGATCTTATTGCAGAGCTTAAGTGGTGAAATTAAGGAAAAACGGCCGCATTTGGCGAAGAAGAGAGTGTTGTTTCATCAAGACAATCCAAAATCCATGAATTTTAGTTCAAACTGCTTCATCTATATTCTAAAATATATATTCTCTATATTATATTCTCTAATTAGGCTTTTAAGCTCATGTACATTTCAATTTTAAATAAAAAACATTTATTTAATTTTCATCATCCAACGTTTCGCTGAAAAATTATTGAATAGGAGTTTTTTTGTAAGCCTTAATATAATTTCCAATTTAATAAAAAAAAAATCAAAACTCTTGGTTCAGTGTTTCCTTATTATTAAATTTTATGTATGTTAAGCTCTTTTCGATATCACTCCTTAGTTTGTGGTTTAGAAGAAACGGACAAACGATTAAATCAATAGTTAATTGAGTTCACAAAATATCTTATTTAAAACACAAAAAAAATTCCTAATTAGCGTGGCCAACGTGTTTTCGAAAACTCTGAAGAAAAAATTTTTTAAAAGATAAAAAAGATACCAAAGAGTAAGAATATTATATCGACAACTAAAAACCACGTAAATAGAAAACATGCAAGAAAATTATAGTCGATCTAGACCGATTATGCGATACCCTATACCACGGTCTGAGGCCCAACTAATTGGGTGTAAAAAGCATAACCCAAATTTGAGTGGAGTTTTAGTAATTTCTTGTTTTGCCTTCGCATAAAAGAAGTTCATATCATATGGGGACAAGGGTGAAAAATGGACCGATCCTGACCATATTTAGTAAAGTCACTTCTTTTTGGCAAAAACATATACAAACCAAATTTGAAAAAAATCTGTGCAACAATTTTGTTTTTGACAGTTTTAAGTGAAGGTCGGGAAACGGCTTTATATAGGGGCACACAAATCCAATTTGAATGAGATCTATATGATAATTTGGATCTTATCACAATTTAATGCCGTTTTCTTTTCTGGCAAAAAATGTCGCACTTTATTTGCACTTTTTTCGAAAAGTGTATTTTATATATATTCTACATTAATAGCAACCTTATCTTATACATCAATCCAAAGGTCTCAAAGAGCTTTGTTCAAAAAATGCAAAAAAAAATTGATTATTAAAGTCATAGGATGAAACTATTCAAAAAAAGGGAACAATGGGGAAATATTCTCACAATATTCTATGACCTGAAAAAAGTCAATGGCTGCAATTTTTTGCGATTTACGAGGACTTGCCTTTGAGACCTTTCGGTAGATGTATAAGATAATTCAGTTTTCGAAAAAAGTGCAAATAAAGTGCGACATATTTTGTCATAAAGGAAAACGGCATAAGTCTATCACATAGGGGTTATTTGTATGGGGACTAGGTCTGACCATGTACGATTTTCATAAATTTCAATAGAAGCTTATCTAAAAATTTTCACAAAAATATATAAATATTTTCGATCTGTAGTTTAATTCAAAGATTTACATGGGCACACAGACGGACGGACGCTCGGACGTACGGACGTACTAAATCGATTCAGAAAGTGATTCTGAGGCGTTCGGTATAATAAAAGATCTAGGTCTATTATTTTTGGTAGTTACAAACATCAGCACAAAGTCATTATACCCTGACCACTTAGTAGTATAGCGTATAAATAAAGACAGCGCTGACTTATTTGCGGTTGAAGTACATATCTTAAAAAACTCAGTATATGAATACCCGTTTTTAAAATAGCAATCTTCATTTTCTCTCCCTGGAGCCATCTTTTCAAGTTTGGGAACAAATAATAATCGCTGGGGCCAGATCTGGAGAAGCCAAAGCAGATGAATGCGCCGCACAGTGGTGCCTTTTGACCTTTTTCGTTGCAAAAATCATAACTTTTAAACTAATTAAGATATTTTAAAAATTGGAAATGATTTACATTTAAAATAAATGCCGGCGGAGGATGAGGTCCACAGGGGACTGCTAATATTACATGTTGCATATATAAAGATAAAGTGCTGAAATTTGTAACTTAAAGTGTTTTTGACCCAAAGACGCACCTTACTTAAATTTTTTGAGTCGGCCCATGTTTGGACCAAGTCTCCATACAAATTTTCCTTGAAAACTGGTTTAAGTGCCACTGAATGTAGCAAATGCTATTCTATTGCTATTAAATTTGAATCATAGGGGCTTATTAGGCCAGTGACGAGATCTATAAAAAATATTTGAAATCGTCCACGTCTAGACCTAGTATTTTCTTGAACCCGTACAAATTTTCTTCAATATTTGGTTAAAATGCCACAAAAGATGCCAAATTTGTTAATTTCTGTATTATATGTAAAAAATTTACAAAAATAATGCAAAAAACACTGTAAAGTTTTAATGAAATCGGACCACTTTCGGACCTGTTTTCCTGATTTTATTGTATAAAGAAAAACACCCAAAGTTCTCAAAACTCCAAATTTTACAATCAAATTTTATGAATTAACCACTCAAAGGACTTATAATTTCACAATATATATTGTTTAAATCCTTAAGTCTAGAAAAAAAAAATACCACTCTAATATAACATGTTAATTTAATATTAAATTTTTTATTAATATTACAGATACACATTTTTAAAATATGCTTAATATTAATATATTAATGCTATATATATTAGGTTATTTTTTTAACTAGTATAATTTTTTTATTGGTTAGTTCTGTGGTTTTCTAGAATAACCGCGTATGTCAAAAAATCAAAATGTTCAGGAGAGCCAAAAAACGTTATATTTGAAATTATGGGCTCGAAATAAAGTTCTTAGGACTTTTTATTTAACAGCCCTGTAGATATGGACAATAAATACTTTATATAAAATTTTGAGTCAAAAATCTTAAGAGGAATAGATCCTAGAGAAGGACGAAAATAACATTATGTAAATTACACTTAAAGTGTGTGCAGATAAAACAACTTATGTCGACAAATGTCGTTTTCTTTGAAAAAGCAAACTACCGGTGCAACTACACATTTAGACATAAGTTGTTGCTTGAAAAAATAATTTTTTTTTTTCGTCAACAGAAAGTAAACGGGAGTTTGGGTGAGAACAACGTATCAAAAATAATAGTGACAACAAATAACAGAAATAAACACACAAGTTTTTATAAGTGGTTATAAACTGAAAAATAATCCAAAATTATTTTGCATTTTTTTTCATTAATAACAACCTATGTCGCTATGTGTCGTTTGCTGAGAAAATAATTTGTCAGTGATCAAACTTAGGTTGACATACGTCGTTAGTGCTGCAAATTTATTTAATAAACATTTAAGTTACGTCGTTATTTAAAGAAAAAACTCAGAATTGGTCAAATTAAAAAAAAAAAAAGAATTAAACACATATAAAGAGCGTTAAAAATTATTATATTTGGCATCGTAAACTCAAAACTGTCAAAAATGGACATACGCGGTTATTCCAGAAAACCACAGATATTACATTTTGCAAATATATAGATAATGTGCTGATATTTGTAACTTAAAGTGTTTTTGACCCAAAGACGAACATTACTTAAATTTTTTGGAGTCGGCCCATGTTTGGGCCATGATACTGAAGGTAGCAAATGTATTCTATTGCTATCAAATTTGAATCATACGGGTTTATTAGGCCAGTGACGAAATCTATAAAAAATTTTTCAAACCGGTCCACGTTTGGACTAAGTTTTTTCTTGGACCCGTACAAATGTTCTTCAAAATTTGGTTAAAATGCCACAAAAGATGCCAAATTTGCTAAATTCTGTATTATATTTAAAACATTTATTTATGGCAAAACACGTCTACTCATATATCCAGTGTATGTCAAGATGTTTTTCCAACTTTATGGTTGTTGCGTGCAGACTGGCAAGTATATGCAGCCACGTTCACTTTAACTAGTTAAGAGTATTGCATTGGTGAACCATTTTAGGTAATATCTAAGTAAACAAATTTAAATATTTTTAGTTCTATTCTATCAAATTAGAAAAAACTACCAAAATATAATATATCTGAAAAATTGAGACTGTTGAAAAAGTAAGCGACCAAGTCACTTTTATTTTGTTTTATAGAAAATAAAAATGCCTCTCAAACTACACCAAAAGCATTATAATCGGTTAACTAGTTTGCCTACAATTAGATTTGAAAGACGATATTTTTCAAAAAATTTTACGCTTTTTTCTAAAAGCTAAAAATTCCAACTTTGCGAAGCTCTATCATCCATAATTTTTATCCGATTTTAAAACCGTTTATTGGTTCTTAATCTGTGTGAAATCCTCTATCCTATACATTTATATTTATATCAAATTTTTTATTTCCGCCACGCTATTTGCAGAAAGGCGCTACTGTGCGCCGGCGCATTGTCATGATGGTACGTTTTTTTCTTAACTGGGGTCGTGTTTTCTTAATTTCTTCATCCTATCTGTCTAATAACTCATCATAGTACTTGTCAGTTATTGTTTTTCCTCTTCAAGTAATCCATAAATATTATATCACCCGCACCCCAAAAAACACTGGCCATTACTTTTCCAGCCTGTTGTTAAGTCTTCAGCCGCTTTGATCGGCCTGCGCAGGTATTTAACCACTTCGCAGACTGTCTATTAGACTCCGGTGTATAATAATGAATCCACGTCCCATCCATTGTTATAAATCGTCATAAAAGTTCAGTTCAATTTACTTGAAATATCTCCAAGGCATACTTTTAATCATGAACACGTTACAGTAGTTGTTCAGCTGTTAAAAATCGCAGCACCCATCGAGCAGAAAGCTTTTTCATATTTAAATTATCATGTAAAATTTGGCGAATTCGCTCTGTTGATATCCTTATGATGCCAGCAATCTCACTCACTTTAATCTTTCGATCATCCAATATAACCTGATGTACTTTTCTTACGTTTTCATCGGTAGCTACCCATTAGTGCTCGTACGACCACGTTTACATCCGGTATGCCAGCTTTTAACTATTTAATCGAAACACGAAATTCTTCACAACCCATTTTGCTCAAACTTTAAACTTAGCATCCTTTTGATAACGGTAACTTTTTTTCTATTGAATGAAATGTCATGAAATTTTGATACAATTTTTTAACAGTTGGCGCTATTGAATAAGCAGAAAAAAATGTCACTTGTTATGCCGCCTCTATGTATTATATTGACTTTTCAGTACTCAAATGCTGAAATCGAAAGAGCGTTCAGTGAAAGCATTTTTTTTTAAACAAAATAATAGAATGTATTTAAACCAGAGTTCAGAAAAAAACACACACTGAATAAAAAACTCGTACATATATGTAAACAAACATAACTTAGACCAACACACACATATTTTTATTTTCATATCAATTATGTTTGTTTTTAAATTTTCTTCGGTGCCCAACACAACCATGACTGTGTTCGTTTTAATATTTCGTTATTTACACGAACATTTTTGTATCACGTACTTTTTGTTTCAATCACACATAAAGCACACATTTTTGAGTGTTGCTTTATTTGAAGTTCATGTTCTGGTACGTGTACTGAAAAAAAAAAACAGAACATGTACAATAAACAGGTTCGAGTTCAGTTATATTTTAAATACGACTTAAAGCAACACTCAAAAATGTGTGCTTTATGTGTGATTGAAACAAAAAGTACGTGATACAAAAATGTTCGTGTAAATAACGAAATATTAAAACGAACACAGTCATGGTTGTGTTGGGCACCGAAGAAAATTTAAAAACAAACATAATTGATATGAAAATAAAAATATGTGTTGGCTGCTATTGAACAGAACATTGTGTGTTTCATGTGTGTATTTTCTGAACCTTGATTTAAACACTGTAAGTTCTTTAATATATACTCGCAGATTCCAGCAAATTCTAGGAAATTTTATTTTTTCATTAGATAAAGACCCTAATCAGTTATAGCCAATTCACAAATCAACACAAAAAACAAACTCATTTTTATTACAAACACATTAACAAATTTAATAAACACACACATAGCATTGTATAATTATACCCTACACCACTATGTGGTTTGGGTATAATGACTTTGTGCTGCTGTTTGTAACAACCAAAAATATTTGACTTAGACCCATCTTTAATTATACCGATCGAATCAGAATCACTTTCTGAGTTGATTTAACAATGTCCGTCCGTCCGTCCGTCCGTCCGTCTGTGTGTCCATGTAAAGCTTGTAATCAAACTGCAGGTCGCAAATATGAATATATTTTGACGAAATTTGGTATATAAGCTTTTATCGGCCATAGGATGAACGCTATTGAAATTCGTGAGAATCGGTCCATGTTCAGACCTAGCCCCCATACAAATTACCCATATGAAATCGACATAAATTGCCATAAGATCCAAATTGTCATATAGATCTTACTCAAATTGGGTTTGTATGCGTTCATTACATCCACTAATGAGTAGTCCAAAAATGATCCTTTTGACCCCATACAGAACTGCTTCCCGATCTTCACTTAAATCTACGCAGCCATGTTGATGATGCGGTTTTGACCTCCACAAGTATCTGAATACGTGGTGATGTGGTTTACGTGCGGTGGAAAGGAATAAATCCTTTTAAAGAGTCATGAAGCTATATCATTTGAACCCCGTCCTGCTATACCTTCCTGGATTAATTAGTTTACAAAAAGAACTTTGATATTGACAGTGACCGCCAATTTATCCAACCTACAAACACTCAGTGCTAGTGTGGTAAAACCTGATGTGTAACATATCAACTTCTGCTATGTCTCATGTTCTGGCGAACTACAATTTCAATATTTCAGTTTTTTTAAATAGCCATTTAATGGACTTCCACTTATCTCAGGCATATTATCCTTTGCCAACTTGTTATGAAAGTCCCAAAAGACATGTTATATCAAAAAACCCATTTTTTAAAAAAAACTGACATATCAACATTTGCCATAACGGTATAGAAATGTTTCTATGTAAATTGATTATCTACAAACATACAACAAAATTAAAAGTGTATTTTAAATTAAAACTTGTGGTTTGAAGATGAGATAGAAAATGATGTGTGTTGTTATTTTACAATGAAAAGGTACACTTCAAAACGTTCCATTAAATTCTAAATGATCTCAAATATACAAATAATATGTTAGTTTTTTGCAGATTAAAAAAACAAATATTTTTCTACAAACATAAATAGCGCTTTTGTGTCCATTCGAATTTAGCGCATGCTAGCGCTTTTCAGGTTCCTGTTTTAGGTTTATTGCTTGGAAAAAGTTGGTATCGCTGTTTAGGAGCTCATTGAATACATAGTTCGCTTTAAGAATTTTATTTTTATTAAGAACAGTTTGTCACATAGCTTACTTCGAATATTAAAAATTTAAAACAAAATACTCCTTATGGCATTACAAAATTTTGATCATGTGATAGTGTCTCTGATCTTAAAATGTTGGTATAGCTTACTGTAAGGGATGTCTATATGATAGCTAGCATAAATATGAGACCTAGATAAGAATTGAAAATTATTGTAAATCAATTCATTAATTTTTTTTTGACTTCACATTTTGTGGCGCCCAAATTTTTAAATATATTTTACTTTTCGAATAGGCGAATGAGGTCGTTAACGTTCATTTCCTTCATTCATTTAATACAGAAGTTTCCATACGCACATACAGATAAAATCTGTGTTATGTATTAAAAATTCAAGCTCTCCTAATTGTTTTCAATTGTTCTGATTTAAATAAACATAAATAAATAATTTTTGTTCATTCATGTTCATTTACTAATGGTTTCTAAATCACATATCAATGGGTTTTTTTGTATTATATCCATTATGTAAATGGCTTTTTTATGCGTTCAGCTCGAACAAATGTGCATTAATTTTGACCACTTCATTAACATAAAACAATAAATTATTTTTGGTTTTTACGAGCAGCAACACAATACGGTCGGATGAAAAAAAAAAGATCGTAATGTAAAACTATTTTGTTATTCTAAAGAAGTCAAAACAAAAAGATTCATTATTAACAAATTTTTTTTTTTTGGTTGTTAAGGAAATGAGAAAATGAATAACAAACAACAAAAACAATAAAACTATTTAACACTTGCAATACATATTGAAGAAACGCACTATAAACAAAAACAAAACAAAATACAAGATTTATTTTTCACACATAAATCAAACAGTTTGTTTCATGTGGTTGTTTGTTTGGGGTGTTACACCCATTCATACTTTTTTCAACGTTAACAGTGTTGTAAAGGACTAATAATTTCTGATATTTTATTCTATAATTTTGTTAAACTGTTCAATTCAGCTAACATTTTTTGCGAAAAAAAATACCAATTTCAATATTGGCCTGAAATATAAACTAAATATTTTTCTCTTTTCAAAATTGATTTTCAATAAATGCATTCTTCTAAGGCTCTGCCTAGTATAGAAAGGTACACATACAAATTCTAATTTATAAACAGACAAATGAATAAACAGACACAGTGATATTAACAGCAATGCATTTTGGGAGCAAAGAATTACAATAACAACAACCACAGCAGCATTAATGTGAAAGTGCATTCTGTGTAGATTTAGGAAGTCTTATGGCCTTTAAATGAAATATGGAAGCCTATAAATGAATTTATGGTAACAACAAACTCAATCTACACTGAAGAAAATTTTGATGATTAAATTTCGGCTTGAGATCCAAAAAGATTATTAAAAATAACTAGTATAGCCCAGCACTCGAAATTCGACTGCAAATTCAAGGAAATATTATTTTTTCATTCAATTTTTTACTTTTAATATTTTTGTAATCTACGTATATAAAAAATGTATGAATATTTAAATATTTAAGGCCTAAAGGTATGCTTATCAATTTTAGCAATTCACAATTCAACACAAGGTGTGTGATATATAATTTAAATCATACGCATTAACAATGTGTAACGAATTATTGTAAATATTTTATTTTTATTAATTTAATATGTTTTTAAGACAGATTAAACATAAATTTTATCTTTCTCAGCTTCTCCTCCATATGAACTATAACTATGCCAATTTTCGCACTCCTCCGTGACCACATACTGTTTAAAAAGGGAACTAAAAATTTACCTTCACGTATTAATAGATAAGCAGATTTATTTGTGATTTTTAAGTTTTATTTTTATTGTATACAATATTTCGACTAACTAACACAATTTACTTTAAATTTTTTTTTTTAACCAAAATATTACATTTTAATTTTGGCGATAAACAACTTTTAATATAATCTTATATATAAAAAATTGAGTTTTGTATGTTGGTACGTTTGTTTGTGGTTATAGGAGACTACACCTCCTATCCGAAAAGAAAAATAGGATATATTTTTTGGGCGTGGGTGTGGCATATCCCATATAAAGTGCGTTTTTAACATCGAATTTTAACATACAATATCTGAAGTTACGACAGCAAGAGTTCTGAAACTATGTACATGTACATCTTAAGCTTATTTGAAGAGTTGCGGAAAAAATGGGCGGGATCCAACCAATAAGCGCGACATCCACCATACAAACTAAATATTTAATATCATATACATATCTAGAATACAGTAATAAAGAAAGCGTTGAAACTTTGTCTGAATTTATAAGTTATCAAAGCGAGTAGTCTGTCAAAAAATGGGTGGGTTCCGTACCAATGGGCGTGGCAGCCCCTAAACAAAGTAAATATTTTATAGCATATAACTGAAGTACTATAGGTATAATAGTGAAAGCCTTAGGACTTTGTATGAATTTATAAGTTATTAAAGCGAGTAGTCGTACAAAAAATGGGTGCGATCGTACCAATGGGCGTGGCAGCCCCCATACAAAGTAAATATTTTATATCTATAACTGGAGTACTATAATTGGAAAAGCCTTGGGACTTTGTTTGAGTTCATAAATTATTAATTTAAATAGTTGCCCAAAAAATTGGCTTGGACGGACAATGGGCGTGACACCTCCTATACAAAAAAATATGAAGTACTATGAAAATGACAATCTTGAAACTTTTGGTAAGTACATTAATTAGCAATGTGAGTAGTCGTGCAAAACATGGGCGGAATCACCAAACCAAAAATTGCGAATAACAAAAATTGCCAAAATCAAAAATCGCAACAAACAAAAATGGCCAAAATAACAAAACATAAACAACAAAATAAGTTTAAGTTAAAAATGGCAAAACCGAAAATCGCAAATAATAATAATTGCAATATTCAAAAATCGCCAAAACCGTAAATCGCGAATAACAAGAATTGCCGAAATCAAAAATCTTCAAAATCAAAAATTGTCAAACTCAAAAATAGGGAAACAAAACAAAAATCGCCAAATGAAAAATCACCGAAACTGAAAATCGCGAATAACAAATTTGGCCAAAATTAAAAATCGCCTAAATCAAAAATTGCCAAAACTGAAAACCGCAAATAACAAAAATCGCCAAAACCGAAAATTGCGAATAAGAAAAATTGCCAAAATCAATAATCTTCAAAATCAAAAATCGCCAAACTCAAAAATAGCAAAACAAAACAAAAATCGTCAAAGTCAAAATCACCGAAACCGAAAATTGCGAATAACAAAAATTGCCAAAATCAAAAACCGCAACAAACAAAAATGGCCAAAATAACAAATCATAAACAACAAAAATAGTTTAAGTCAAAAATCGCAAAACCGAAAATCGCAAATAATAATAATTGCAATATTCAAAAATCGCCAAAACCGTAAATCGCGAATAACCAAAATTGCCAAAACCAAAAATCTTCAAAATCAAAAATTGTCAAACTCAAAAATAGCAAAACAAAACAAAAATCGCCAAAGTCAAAATCACCGAAACCGAAAATCGCGAATAACAAAAATTGTCAAAATCAAAAATCGCAACAAACAAAAATCGCCAAAATAACAAATCATAAACAACAAAAATAGTTTACGTGAAAAATCGCAAAACCGAAAATCGCAAGTAATAATAATTGCAATATTCAAAAATCGCCAAAACCGTAAATCGCGAATAACAAAAATTGCCAAAATCAAAAATCTTCAGAATCAAAAATCGCCAAACTCAAAAATAGCAAAACAAAACAAAAATCGCCAAAGTCAAAATCACCGAAAGCGAAAATCGCGAATAAAAACCAAAAACGTCAAATATAAAAAATCGCAAAAAATAAAAATCGCCAAAATCAAAAATCGCAAAAAATAACAGACGCCAAACAAAAACAAATAAATAAAATAGTTTTCTAAAAAATTTATTCACAGTTTTTTATTTCGTTACGATGTGTGTGGCGAAGCGCATCCGGTTACAGCTAGTTCACACATAAAAAATCGAACGATGTTCTAACTTCCAACCATAAAGAACTTGTTTTTTTATACCCTCCGTAGAGAGAGCATCTAAGTTTGTCATCCTGTTTGTAATAATTTGAAAAATTATGTAAATAGACGCACTAATGCATGTGTCCGTCCATTCACTTTATGGAAGATTTTACGAAAGAATCTTGGTTTGAGAGCTTTTAAGATTTAACTAGTGTAAGAATTAAAACCAAACGACCACCTCCAATTCGAATACTGGTCTGAAGCACAAATTGATATTGATTTTAATTTTTCACACAAAATCAACAGACTATTAATGTTTGGTGCACTTTATGGGCCGGTGGAGTCTTTGGTTCATATGTCTTCAGAAACGATAACGGGCAGACTGTTACTGGCAATGGTGAATGGTATAGGGAAATGATTACAAGTTTTTGCATACCACAATTAGGTAGTATTATTCTCACTGATATGTGGTTTCAACAGGACGGAGCCATATGCCGCACGCTACAATTAACTTACTACAAGAAACTTTTGATGAACGAATAATTTCATATAATGATCCTATTAATTGGCCACCAAGGTCGTGTGATTTAAACCCATTGGATTATTTTCTTTGAGGTTATGTAAAGTCACTCGTCTATGCCGATAAACCAGAAACAATTGAATACCTGAGAATCAATGTTCAACGAAATAAGGCCGAAAATGCTGTGAAAAGTATGTGAAAATTGAAGTTTCAGATTGCTCCAAGGACGCGCCAGTCGTGGGCGCCACATGGCCCAAATCAAATTTTACGGCTAATGCATAAAATTATATATCCAATAAAGCCAGCTTAGTTGGCATTGAAGATATTTTTTTAATATAAAATTCTTTGACTAAAAAAAAAACAGCCTTTTGTTGCTATTTAAAATCATCAAAATCTGTCCCAATATTTAAACAAAAGGAAGAAAGTGACTGTTCTATGTTGTTCTTATTATTGTTACTCTAAAGTTTTTAATTTGTGTGTGGTAGCTGTAATTGTTGTTGTGGTTGGTGTGTTTGTGGTATTAGGGCTGATATTGCCACAATTTTTTTTACCTTATCTCAAGAAAAAATACAAAAACTCATCAATAGGGAAGAAAAATAATCTATAATATTAATAGGCAAGGCGATTTCTAATGACCCCTTCTACACTTTTAGTTATCAACCGAATTTGACAAAAAATATACCATTTGAAAGGTATTTTTTTTGTAGATGTGCATCATATCTACAGATGTGCACCATCTGTTAAATTTTTTTTGGGGTAAAAACCATTGAAAGTTGCTATTAACACATACATAAAGCTTCCAATAAAAACTATACAATGCTGTGTGTGTGTGTTTATGAATTGGCTAAAATTGATTAGCATACCTTTAGGGTCTTATAAAATTATTTATTAACAAACCCATTCATATATCTTCTGTGTGTTCAAAAAATATTTATAATGAAATTTATTTAAAATTCACAATCTAATTAATGTTAATTAAATATTCATAAATTATTTATTTTTAATTATAGATTAAAAAGCATCGATAGATAAAAAATTTTATAAAAAATTAAATTTTCTAGAATTATTGTTATGTATTGTTGATCTGTATTTGAATAATTAGTCATTTATTGTTCGGTTTAAGATCATGTATATATTTTTCTAATGAAAGAAAGATAATAATTTTTGTAATGTAAGAGAAATATTGGAAAAAATTGAAGACAGCGCTAGATGGAGTAGCTACTTTCGAACAAAGCGACTTGTTCATCTTCAGCATCCTTCTGCCTATTACTGCAACTCGTGCTTAGTCAACTATTTAACTCAACATTTGAAAGAAAAGAACATGAGAAATGTTTTTTCTTTTTATATACGAGAGTTTGTACGAACAAGCTGAGCTTTTCCAAATTTTAGCTTTCTCTACATTAACACAGCCAGATCAATTACAAGTCTTGTAATGTGAACAGAATTTGCACTCGAATTTCGAGTGCTGGGCTCTGCTAGTAATAATAAAAAATTAAAATTCTTAAAAAAGTACCTGGTCAATAAAAAAAATATGTATCTATAATATTAATAGGCTAGGCGAATTCTTGTAACTGATGTTTTGTTCTGATGTTTTATCCCGATTTTGACCAAACGTATATTATTTAAAATGTATTTCTTTTTAGCCGATTTGCAGATTTACAGATTTTTAAATTTTTTTCCTTTATTTTGAGTAAATTGTTTTAAAAGTAGCTACTAACACATACATAATATTATACAATGCTATGTGTGTATTAAATTTGTTAATGTGTTTGTAATAAAAATGAGTTTGTTTTTTGTGTTGATTTGTGAATTGGCTATAATTGATTATCATACTTTTAGGGTCTTTATTTAATAAAAAAAATAAAATTTCTTAGAATTTGCGCTCGAATTTCGAGGGCTGAAATCTGCTAGTATATATAATTATATGTAGATTTCAATAAAAATTAAAATTAATCCGATTTCGTAATTGTTTATGCAACACTTTAAATGTAAGCAGTTTTTCTTTTAAAAACTCGAAATTTGAACTCATAAAAAAGGACCATATGACAAGTTTTTTTATTTGAAAAAACATTTCCAATTTTCCTAATTTAAACTTTTTGGCATATAATTTATTATGTTTTGATAAATTCAAGATAATTGTTCTGTAGAAAAACTCTCAGATTACAAAATTTAAACCTTTTAAATATATTGTTATGTTGTTCCTTAATATTTGTCGGATTCTATTATTTTTCATATAGAATCACCGCAAATTTAACAAAGCTTAAGAAAAGTTAATAAAAACCGATTTCCAATAGGCTTGGCAAAAGAAAAAATCACTAGTAATGGCAACCCTTGCTTTAAACAATATGCGCATACAATCTCTAAATCTTATATTATTGTAATTGACACATTCAATTATTTCACGGATAGCTTGTGAATTTGTTAATTGATTTTTATTCTTTGATTTTTATTTGAAATGGCTTTAAACATAATGTAAATTTTCACAAGAGATATATTAACCTTATATAGCCAGTAATATAGTTATTAAATTATTTTCAAATAAATTAACTTTCTGTTACTTTATTGTTGCTGCTTTGATTGTAAGACTTAACTTAATGTAAACACAATTAAAATTAGTTTGTACTTTAAAGAACTATTTACATTTACTTCTTGCAAGGCGAAAAATGAATGTCATTGTCGAAACAATTAAACGTTTTAAACATATTTTAAAGTATAAATAGCCAAATTAGATCTAATATTAGGCATAGTATTCGTTGCAAGTTCAATTGTTTCTTTAAATCAGCATAAAAATTAATCAAATATGCGTTTCCTTATAACTACTATTGTTTTAGTAGCCTTGTTCGGATGGGCTGCGTCTGGACATAAGCATCATGGTCATCACGGCCATCACGGTCATCACGGTGATCATGGCCATGGTGGTAAACATACAGAGGAGGTAGGCTACTCAGTAGCTATTAAACACAAACATCACGGAGGACATGGTGGTCACGGTGGTCACGGCGGACATGGTGGTCACGGCGGACATGGTCACGGCGGACATGGTCACGGCGGACATGGCGGTCACGGTGGTCACGGCGGTCATGGCGGGCATGGCGGTGGACACCATGGACATGGTCATGGTCATGGTCATGGTCATGGTCATGGTCATGGTCATGGTCATGGTCATGGTCATGGTCATGGTCATGGTCATGGTCATGGTCATGGTCATGGTCATGGTCATGGTCACGGTCATGGACATGGACATGGTCATGGACATGGACATGGACATGGTCATGGTCATGGACATGGTCATGGTCACGGACATGGACATGGACATGGCCACCACGGTCATTGATAACATGGTTATGCTACCAGTTAAGCTCATTATTTGAAGAGTTGTAATTTATTTGTAATTTGTTTGAAAAATATATTATTGTTATTGCCTTAGAATAAAATTGCACCAATCTTTTGCTACTCTTGTGGTTTAACAAACGGCTCTAAAATATTTTAATGGAATGACTGCTCTAGGCCTATGTGACAATGGATTTTCTAAGCCTGTGGAACGATACTTGCAAATTTCAAGAAGTGTATATTGGTTAGACATGTGTATTGCTAATTCCAAAACGGGAAAATCCTTGCGATTTTCAAGATCCCGAAGAAAGGTACAAAATTTTTGAAAAAATAATTTCCTGAAACGAACAAAAACCAATTATTTATAAAAATAAAGACCAACAATACTCGTGCATAACAACGAACAAAATTAAAATCTTTATATTAAAAAAAAAAAAATAGTAATTACCCTCCTTACCAGTGTGCACAATGTAAATAAGCTTTCCATTTCGTTTGTAATAATTAGAAAAAACATCTGGATCTCATAAAATATATATATACATATATATTCTTGATCGTTGTACTAAGCGGAATAATATACCGATTTCCGTTTGTCCGTCCGTGTCAATCAAGATCATGCACTACTTAACAGATCAGCTAGGTGGCTCATTTTTGTGAAAATGATTTATCAACATCCTGAGCTAGTTGCTATTTAAAATCATCAAAAAACTCTTGAGAAAATATGATTTTTCTATGTTGTTCTTATTATTGTTGTTATTCTAAATTCTGTTATGGTAGTTGCATTAGTATCATTTGCTTAATTAGTCTATATGGTTCGTTATAATGCGCGTGTTATATTAGTTTGGGCTAGTATTGCCCGAAATAACTACCAGAAATAGCCAATATGTATATATAAAAAAAAATGTAACCCATAAAAATCAAGTTTTTATTGTACTCGCTTCTTTGTAAATTAAGTTTACCATCATGTAATTAAATAACTGATAACTGATTTAAATTTGTTAGATAATTTTTATCGTTGCCATGAGTCTACCTGCGTAGTTTCAGCTCGGTTGGTTAAAAATCGATTTAAGTTTTTTCGGCAGAAACTATCAAAAAAAAAAAAAAAATTTATCTATATATTAATACGTGATGGTAAATTTTTGGTTCCCTTTTTAAGCAATGTTCGGGCACGGAGGAGTGTGAAAATTGGCATAGTTATAGTTCATATGGAGGAGAAGCTGAGAATGATAAAATTTATGTTTAATCTGTCATAAAAATATATTAAATTAAATAAAATAAAATATTTATTATAATTCGTTACATCCTGCTAATACGAATGATTTAAATTATATATCAGATGCTCTGTGTTGAATTGTGAATTTCTAAAATTAATTAACATACCTTTAGGCTCATTTAAATATTCATAAATAGTTTATATATATATAGATTTAAAAAATATTGGAAGACAAAAATTTAATAAGAAAATAATATTTGCTAGAATTTTTACTCGAATTTCGACTGCTGGGCTATAGTACTAGATTTTAATAGACACAAAAATTAATTTTTCAGATTTTGATAATTTTTTTTGCAACGTTTTAGATGTAAGCAGTTTTTCTTTTAAGACCTCTACAACTGGACTTATACAAAAATTAAGATTAGGGCGGTTTAATTTGTTTGGGATCGAAAAACTAGACAGCGAGTTTAACAAAAACGAAATCTACGGAAAATTCTATGAAAATTGTGCGAAGAAACCATGGTTCTAGAATCAAAAGCGAGCCTCCGATTTTTTTCGATAAAATTTTTATATTCCAAAAATATAAGTCTTTTTTTGGGAAAAAAAAACAGTGCAATTGATGAGAGATTAACCGGTATCACCGTTAGAGGGTTTGCTTTAAAGGAAATTATGTCAAATTTCTATATTCGTGGTCATATTGAAAAAATTCTGTACCTAAGTAAACTTTTAAAAAACCCTCAACGTCGGTTTTACATCTATACTATTAATATGCAAGGCGATTTCTTGTGACATATTCTATACCTTCAATTACTAACCGATTTTAACAAAAAATATACCATTTTTCTTTGCAGATGTTCACCACAATTACAGATATGCACCATCTGGTACATTTTTATTTTTTGCGTAAAATGATTTAAAGTTGCTACTAACCCATACATAAAACACATATTTCTGTGCTTTTCTGGAATAACCACGTATGTCCATTTTTGTCAGTTTTGAGTTAATGATGCCAAATATATTAATTTTTAACGCTCTTTACATGTGTTCAATTTTTTTTTTAAATGTTGACCATTTCGGAGTTTTTTCTTTAAATAACGACGTAACTTAAATGTTTATTAAATTAATTTGCAGCAGTGACGACGTATGTCAACCTACGTTTGATCGCTGGCAAATTATGTTCTCAGAAAACGACACATACCGACATACGTTGTTATTAATGAAAAAAAAATTCAAAATAATTTTGTATTAGTTTTCAGTGTATAACCACTTATAAAAACTTGTGTGTTTATTTCTGTTATTTTTTGTCACTATTATTCTTGATACGTTGTTATATTCTCATACTAAAAATCCATTTTTCAAGCAACAACAACTTATGTCTACATGGTGGTAGTTTTCTTTTTCAAAGAAAACGACGTTTGTCGACATAAGTTGTTTTATCTACACACACTTTAAGTGTAATTTACATATCGTTTTTTCGTCCTTCTCTAGGATCTATTCCTCTGAAGATTTTTGACTCAAAATTTTATATAAAGTTTTTATTGCCCATATCTGCAGGACTGTTAAAAACAATGTTCTAAAAACTTTATATCGAGCCCATAATTTCAAATATAACGTTTTTTGGCTCTCATGAACATTTTGATTTTATGACATACGAGGTTATTCTAGAAAACCACATATTTAAGCTTCAAATAAAAAACTGTACAATGCTATGTGTGTGTGTGTTTGCTAAATTTGTGTTGAATGTGAATGGCTAAAATTGATTAGCATACCTTTAGGCTCTTATAAATTTATTTATTAGCAAACCCAGCTATATATATTCCTTGTGTTCAACAAATATTTATAGTTGAGTGATAAATTTGATTTTCCTAGAATTTATACTCGAATTTCGAGTTTACGTTAATATCTAGACTTACTGCACTATTTAATAAAAATCTTTAATATTAATATATTAGGTGATTTCTTGTTACCAATGTTGTTTTCTTCTACCGTTTTATCCCGCTTTTAACCAAACGTATATTATTTGAAAGGTATTAATTTTTATCTGTTCACCAGATTTACAGATTTTTAATTTTTTTCTTTATTTTGAGTAAATTGCATTTATAGTTGCTACTAACACATACATAAAATTTACATATAGTATGTGTGTTTATTAAATTTGTTAATATGTTTGTTAATGAGTTTGTTTTCTTCATTCACAATAATAATAAACCAAAAAAAAGTGTTGGTTTGTCAATTGGCTAAGTTGAAAAATAAAGTTGCCTAGAAATTGCACTCGAATTTCGAGAGCTGGAATCTGCTCTTTTTAATTTAAAGTGCTGTAACTCTAAAAAAAAACACCTTTTAGCTATTTAAAATCATCAAAATAGTTCCCGAGATTTGAACAAAAAGTGATTTTTATATGTTGTTCTTATTATTGTTGCTCTAAAGTTTTTAATTTGTGTGTGGTAGCTCTAATTGATGTTGTGTTTGTTGTTGTGGTTGTTGTGTTTGTAGCATTTGCTTAATCATAGTGTATGCATCGTTATACGTCACGTGTCATTATATTTATGGCTGGTATTGCCAGATTTTTTTTACTTTATCTCAAGGAGAAATACACAAACTCACCAATAGGAAAGAAAAATATTCTATAATATTAAAAGACAAGGCGATTTCTAATGACCCCTTCTATGCTTTTAGTTATCAACCGATATATACCATTTGAAAGGTATTTCTTTGCAGATGGGCACCGTCTTTACAGATGTGCACCATCTGTTACATTTTTTTGGGTTATAATCATTTAAAGTTTCTATTAATACATACATAAAACACATATTTAAGCTTCAAATAAAAAACTATACAATGCTATGTGTGTGTGTTTATGAATTGGGTAAATTTGATTAGCATACCTTTAGGCTCTTATAAAATTATTTATTAACAAACCCATTCATATATGTATCTTCTGTGTGTTCAACAAATATTTATAATGAAATTTATTTAAAATTACAATTTAATTAATTTTATCTAAATATTCATGAATTTTTTATATACATATATAGATTGAAAAAATATCAATAGAAAAAAATTTAATGAAAAAATGAAAACTTCCTAGAATTTGCACTCGTATTTCGAGTGCTGGGCTCTGCTAGTAATAATAAAAAATTGAATTTTCTTAAAAAAGTGCCTAGTCAATTAAAAAAAAATATATAATTATTTGGAGATTACAATAAAAATTAAAATTAATCGGATCTCGTAATTATTTATGCAACACTTTAGAACACTTTTGCACTCATAAAAAAGGACCATATGACAAGTTTTTCAGTTGAAAAAACATTTCCAATTTTCCTAATTTAAACTTTTTGCATTAATTTATTATGTTTTGATAAATTCAAGATATTTGTTCTCTAGAAAAACTCTCAGATTAGAAAATTTAAACCTTTTAAATATATTGTTATGTTGTTCCTTAATATTTTTCGGATTCTATTATTTTTCATATAGAATCACCGCAAATCTAACAAAGCTTAAGAAAAGTTAATAAAAATCGATTTCCCATAGGCTTGGCAAAAAAAAAATCATTTGGAATGGCAACCCTTGCTTTAAACAATATGCGCATACAATCTCTAGATATTATATTATTGTAATTGACACATTCAATTATTTGACGGATAGCTTGTGAATTTGTTAATTGATTTTTGTTCTTTGATTTTAATTCGAAATGACTTTAAACATAATGTAAATTTTCACAAGAGATATATTAACCTTATATAGCCAGTAATATAGTTATTAAATTATTTTAAAATAAATTCACTTTCTGTTACTTTATTGTTGCTGCTTTGATTGTAAGACTTAACTTAATGTAAATACAATTAAAATTAGTTTGTACTTAAAAGAACTATTTACATTTACTTCTTGCAAGGCGAAAAATGAATGTCATTGTCGAAACAATTAAACGTTTTAAATATATTTTAAAGTATAAATAGCCAAATTAGATCTAATATTAGGCATAGTACTCGTTGCAACTTCTTTAAATCAGCATAAAAATTAATCAAATATTATGCGTTTCCTTATAACTACTATTGTTTTAGTAGCCTTGTTCGGATGGGCTGCGACTGGACATAAGCATCATGGTCATCATGGACATGGTGGTCATCATGGACATGGTGGTAAACATACAGAGGAGGTAGGCTACTCAGTAGCTATTAAACACAAACATCACGGAGGACATGGTGGTCACGGCGGACATGGTGGTCACGGTGGTCACGGCGGACATGGCGGTCACGGCGGGCATGGCGGGCATGGCGGTCATGGAGGTGGTCATCATGGTGGTCATGGTCATGGTCATGGTCACGGTCATGGACATGGACATGGACATGGACATGGACATGGACATGGACATGGACATGGACATGGACACGGACATGGTCATGGTCATGGACATGGACATGGTCATGGTCATGGTCATGGTCATGGTCATGGTCATGGTCATGGTCATGGTCATGGTCATGGTCATGGTCATGGTCATGGTCACGGACATGGACATGGCCACCACGGTCATTGATAACATGTTTATGCTACCAGTTAAGCTCATTTCAAAAAACATCAAGAAACGAAACACGACTAAGGAGCTCGATTATTTGAAGAATTGTGATTTATTTGTAATTTGTTTGAAAAATATATTATTGTTATTGCCTTAGAATAAAATTGCACCAATCTTTTGCTACTCTTGTAGTTAGCTTTTAACAAACAAAGGCTCTAGGCCTATGTGACAATGGCTTCTCTAAGTCTGTGGAACGATACTTGCAAATTTCAAGAAGTGTATATTGGTTAGACATGTGGATTGCTAATTCTAAAACGGGAAAATCCTTGCGATTCCCAAGATCCCGATGAAAGGTACAAAATTTTTGAAAAAATAATTTCCTGAAACGAACAAAAACCAATTATTTATAAAATATAAAGACCAACAATACTCGTGCATAACAACGAACAAAATTAAAATCTTTATATAAAAAAAAAAAAAAAAAATATTGTAATTACCCTCCTTACCAGTGTGCACAATGTAAATAAGCTTTCCATTTCGTTTGTAATAATTAGAAAAAACATCTGGATCTCATAAAATATATATATATACATATATATTCTTGATCGTTGTACTAAGCGGAGTAATATACCGATTTCCGTTTGTCCGTCCGTGGCAATCAAGATCACGCACAACTTAACAGATCAGCTAGGTGGCTCATTTTTGTGAAAATGATTTATCAACATCCTGAGCTAGTTGCTATTTTAAATCATCAAAAAAAACTCTTGAGGAAATATATTTCTATGTTCTTCTAAATTTTGTTATGGTAGTTGCATTAGTATCATTTGCTTAAATAGTCTATATGGTTCGTTATAATCCGCGTGTTATATTAGTTTGGGCTAGTATTGCCAGAAATAAATACCAGAAATAGCCAATATTTATTAAAAAAAAAAAACTAACCCATGAAAACCAAATTGTTATTATGAAGTTTACCATCATGTTATTAAATAATTGATAACGTGAAGGTAAATTTTTACTTCCCTTTTTAAGCAATATGCAGGCACGGAGGAGTGTGAAAATTGGCATAGTTATAGTTTATATGGAGGAGAAGCTGAGAATGATAAAATGTATATTTAATCTATTATCTATCTATCTATTAAATAAAATAAAATATTTATAATAATTCGTTACACCCTGTTAATGCGAATGATTTAAATTATATATCTGAAGCTCTTTGTTGAATTGTATATTGCTAAAATTAATTAACATACCTTTAGGCTCATATAAATATTCATAAATTTTTTATATATATAGATTAAAAAACATTGGAAGACAAAAATTGAATGAAAAAATAATATTTCCTAGAATTTTTACTCGAATTTCAAGTGCTGGGCTGTACTAGTAGACATAAAAATTAATTATTCAGATTTTGATTATTTTTTTTTGCAACGCTTTATATATAAGCAGTTTTTCTTTTAAGAACTCTACAACTGGGCTTACAGAAAAATGAAGATTAGGGCTGGTTAATTTGTTTGGGATCGAAAAACTTGACAGCGAGTTTAGCAATAACGAAATCTACGGAAAATCCTAAGAAATTGTGCGAGCGAGCCTCCAATTTTTTACGATAAAATTTTTATATTCCAAAAATATAAGCCTTTTCAGTGCAATTGATGAGAGATTAACCGGTATCACCGGTAGAGGGTTTGTTTTAAAGGGAATTGTGTCATATTTCTATATTCGTGGTCATATTGAAAAAATTCTGTACTTAGTAATTTTTAAAAAAGGCGATTTCTTCTGACATATCCTTTTCCTTCAATTACTAACCGATTTTAACAAAAAATTTACCATTTTAAAGTTATTTCTTTGCAGATGTCAACTATATTTACAGATGTGCACCATCTAGTACATTTTTTTTTTTGAGTAAAATGTATTTAAAGTTGCTACTAGTACATGCATAAAACACATATTTAAGCTTCAAATAAAAAACTGTACAATGTTGTGTGTGTGTATTTGTTAAATTTGTGTTGAATTGTGAATTGGCTAAAATTGATTAGCATACCTTTAGGCTCTTATAAAATTATTTATTAACAAACCCAGATATATATATTCTTTGTATTCAACAAATATTTACAATTGAGTGAAAAAATAGATTTTCCTAGAATTTGCACTCGAATTTCGAGTTTACATTAATATCTAGACTTACTGCACTATTTATAAAAAATCTATAATATTAATAGGCTAGGCGATTTCTTGTTACCGAGTGTTGATCTACCGTTTTATCCCGATTTTGACTAAACGTACATATATTATTTGAAAGGCATTTCTTTTTAGCTGTTCACTAGATTTACAGGTTTTTTTTTCTTTATTTTGAGTAAATTGCATTTAAAGTTGCTACTAACACATACATAAATTTATACATTTACTATGTGTGTGTTTATTAAATTTGTTAATGTGTTTGTCAATGAGTTTGTTTTCTTCATTCACAATAATAAAGCAAAAAAGTATTGGTTTATGAATTGGCTAAGTTTAGAAATAAAGTTGCCTAGAAATTGCACTCGAATTGAGAGCGCTAGAATCTGCTAGTTAAAACAAATGGTTTATTATATGAATGAGCTTGATTTCATCAGAGAGATGGACAGACGAATAGACGGACGTACGGACAGAGCTATATCGATTCGAGTTGTTATAAGGATCAGGAATACATATACCTTATTGAATGACAAACTGATATATATCCTCTGCACAGTGGTGTGAATGGTATAAAAAGTAAAATTGTCTTGTCATATTCATCCATTTTGGACTAAAGCTATTTAAAAATAAACCATAAATGACCAAAAAGCCAAAGCCAATAAAGTCAAAGTCGCTCGGGAAAGGAGTGCAGAGCATAAGCACATATACGATTTCTTTTCTGAAAATAACTCATCCCATACTTGCAGCGAAATCGGAATAGTTAGAATTTGCGAGATTATGTTGGAAGGAACAACCACAAATGTAGTAAAAACTTCTAGTGGAATTTTGACTTAGCTGATGGAAACTTGCGACCAGCCAATTTCTTTGGGAAGCATGCTACCCCAATGGAAACTGAAGTTTAACGGATACTTTCGACGGACGCGAAGTACTTATATCGCAAAGCTGATGCAGTTTCTACCTTTCTCTTCCCCAAAGGTTTAACCATCATAAAACCGGGACCAATGTCCCCTCTCGATGGTTGACAAAGCCCAACACGCTTTTACGATCTATATTACGCCGAACTCAGCATCGGAAAACTTAAATGTACTAGAGGAGTTCATTCTGAAAGTTAATTTTAATGCCAGAGGTGCACTTGTGCGGAAAGCTATCTGTCTGTCATCCACTTGGGGATGGCAAGAATCGATTCCTCTGTTCTGAATTTCCCAAGCAGCTCACTACTTCCGGTTTTACACCAAGTATCTCCTGGTAATGCGGCTCAGGCACCCGTCTGACTGCAGCTAGAGTGTTAAGGCGTGCAGTTGAGTAACCTGAATGGCAGGCTAATCCCAATCAATGCGTCTCAGGTAATTAGATGACATGCAGCTGAAAACAGTCTCTGAAACTCAATTGTTCTTTTGCCGTTTTACGGCCAACCTGCCTAGAGGTTGTTGGCAGCCCCAACACTAGGATCGGACAAGGTGGTCTAATCAGTCGTTTTGTCTTAAACAATGATTATTACTGAAAGCACAACTTATAACAATCATTCGTGGCCCTTTGCAATATTTTTCATAAAGTACAGAGATCATTAATATTTTGCGCAAAGCAACGCATATTTTGCTCACTCGGAAAATATTTTATCAACAATACTTTTCGATGACAGAAAAGCGTGAGAGATACACTGCTGCTCACATGAATAAGAACAGTTCGTTTTTCTTATTTTAGTATATAGAATATATTAAACTTTTGTAAAAAAGTTTTTTAAATGATTTTAAGCACCAAAGTGGTTTATTTTCTTTAAAAATAAATAATAATTAACTTCAATTAACAGTTTTTTTTATAAAGCGTTTCTTAAATACTATACAATAAGAATATAAAATTATTCTACAGAAAAATAAATTAGTTCGACTGTTTATTCGAAATTGAATATGTATTTATAATATTTTAATAATGAGTACATCCCCCTTTGTTTAAAATTACCTCATACAAACGATTAGGAATAGAATCATAAAGACTCTTAAAATATTGAATTGAAACTGAAGATCAGTCAGTTTCAATTGCATTTATCAGTAAAGCTTTGTCTTCAAATTGGGTAATAGACTCATAAACTTTCTAGTTAGCCATCCCCAAACATTCTCAATAATACTGAGATCTGGAGAATATGGAGGTCATTTCATTAAATCAACATTCTGGGCTTGAATCCAAGCTTGAACAGAACGGCCGGTATTGACTGGAGCATTGTACTGTTGAAAACTCCATGGCAAAGGCCCGAACATGTTTACTAAGTCAGGTAATGCCCTTTCTAGAACACCTTTGTAAGTAACCGCGTTTATTTTTAAAGTCAAAAACTGGAGTTCGCAAGTTGCGTAATAGGATATCGCTCCCCAGACCGTTACCCTGCCTTCACGGCTATGGTGACGATTCAAAAAGTGTTTTTTTACGCGAATCCTCCGCCCATTCCATTCGGTGTTATTCGGATTTCCGGGTCACATAATTCAGTGAAAAAAGCAATTTGGCTTATTTGCGAACGGAAGTTCTGTCTAACGGACAATAATTACTTTGTTTATGGTAAAAAAGTAATTAATCAGATATTTGGTATGCCAATGGGCAACCCGCTCTCTCCTACAATAGCGGATATTGTTCTTGATAATTTGCTGGACGATGCAATAATAGAATTAAAAAATAAAAATATCAATATAAAATACATAGCAAAATATGTAGACGACATTTTCGCTATCATTAATAAGGACGATAAGGACGAAATTCTTAAAACTTTAAATTCTCACCATCAAAAAATTAAATTCACCATCGAAATAGAAAAAAATAATGAAATAGCATACCTCGACGCAAAACTACGGAAAAATAAGGATAACATTATTTTTAATTGGTATTCTAAGGAAACAGCTTCAGGCAGACTTATGAATTTTAACGCCACACAACCCAGAAGCCAGATTATAAATACAGCGAGAAATTTAATAGAGAGGGTACTGAAAATTAGTGACAAAATATTCCACAACGAAAATATTAACATAATACAAGAAATATTGATACAAAATAGTTTCCCTAGAAAATTAATAAATTCTTTAATAGACGACGTATTTAGGCGATTAAACAAAAATAGGAAAATTGACAACACTGATGAAATAGAAAACAAAAAATTCTACAGTGTACCATACATCCCTGGCCTTACTGACAAAAGAAACATGATAACAACACTGAAACAAAATAACATATGTTTTGCGTATAAGCCTAACAAAACAACAAATGCAATATTCACTAAAATAAAAGCGCCAGTAGAAAAACAACAACAAAATAACGTTGTTTATGAAATAAGATGTAAAGGAAACAACGAAGAACACTGTGATCAGGTGTATATAGGAACAACAAAGAGAGCTTTATCAACAAGGATAGGAGAACACAAAATGGATATTACGCGACAGAAAGAAACAACAGCACTAGCCATGCATATGATCAGTTCACACCATGCACCAGATTTTCAACGTATTAGAATATTAGACAAGGAGGAAAATATGAAAAAGAGATTTACGAAGGAAAGCTTGAGAATTCAGCAAAACATAAAAAAGACAATGAATTTGAAAGAAGACACCAACAACATATGTGCAAGTTATAGAGTAGCCATCAAATAAACTATGATACAATTTTTAAATATTATGTGTTTTAATAATTCCATGTTCTTTGTTTTTTGTATTATATATGTTAAATGTAAATTTTTGTTTTTAAAATTTGTTTTTTAATGTAATAATATATAAAAAAATGTAAGTTCTAAATGTTATTTGGTAAAAAAATTGTTAATTAATGTCATGTTCTTATTAAATAGACGATCCCCAGAAGAAGTCGACAAAAAATCGACGAAACGTCGGAAAAAATGTATTAAAATTGTGTTTTTAATTACATAAAAGATTATAGGCCGCATTAGCTTAATAAGGAAATACAAACAGATAAATAAAAATTGGCCAAATAAAAAACAACATGGCATTCAGTAGTGTTTTTATTTTAAGTCTTGGTCTTTTCAAGTGCTTGGCAATCGCAATGGCACGCTTTACTGTTGAAATACATGCCATTATGCCCAAAGCATAGTTGATGTTTGCTGCTGACTGGTGAGTATTTGAGGCTGCTCTCAATATTTCGCTTCTGTCCGATTCAGATGTCACTTTTTTATTGCGTCCTTCCATGTTTCTTCCATCCGATATGATACCTTCATTTCTCTATGGGCGGAAGCTTTTGCCTTCTCCTCTGCCGTTAATACAATTTTTCGTCCCATTATGCACAGAAATTGAATTGAAAAAATAATTTCTAATTGTAAAAAATATACCACACCAAATCACTCTCACAACTTACGATAAACTGATACAATTGTAACTGTTCTTATTCTAACGAGCCAAATAAATAACATATTTTACATTCATGGTGGAAGCATGCCACTAATAAAACCAGAGTTCAGAAAAAAACACGCACTGAATAAAAAACTCGTACATATATGTAAACAAACATAGCTCAGACCAACAAACACATATTTTTATTTTCATATCAATTATGTGTGTTTCTAAATTTTGTACGATGCCGAACACATCATGATTGTGTTTCGTCGTAATATTTTGTTATCTACACGAAAATTTTTCTATCGCGTATTTTTTGTTTCGAACACACATAAACTACACAGATTCGAGTGTAGCTTTATTTTAAGTTCGTGTTCTGGTACGTGTACCGCGAAAAAACAGAACATGAACAATAAACAGGCTTGTGCTCTGGTACGTGTACTGCGAAAAATTAAAACATCAATTTGCCAAATTTATTCAAATTTTATTGACCCTTTTTTTTGATTTACGTTGAAATTGTTCACAATTGTTTTTATTGACTGGTTTTCATTTTAATAAACGATGGTAATAAAAGACCTAACACACAAACACTATTTAACATCATAAAAGTTACACTTTTTGTTTGTTAGTATTTTTTTTACATTACCCACCACTATTTTCGCAACCAATTAGTGTCAATAGAATTAATTGTGAAATTATATTGACCATTTTTTATGATGAACTAAACAATTGTTTTTTTCCCTGTTTGTGTTTTAATTTTGTATTTCAAAAACACAATTACGCATCATAAAAATTACACTTGTGTAACTTTCTTCGGAAAAGAATTTTATGAAGCCTATTACAAAAAAATTTACAATACTTTTCTAAAATTACATACTGTTTTTATTGTTTCGGTTTTTTGGGATGTTTTTCATATATAGCACAAATCCACCTCTGTTATTTTGCCAACCAATGAGTGTCAATAGAAATAATATTTACAATCCTTTTTTTAAGTTAAGGCTTCATGGTTTTTTTTTCCAAATTTCATTGATCCTCTTTTATGGTTTTCGTTGCAATTGTTTACAATTGCTTTTTTCTCGTAATTTTCATTTCATTCCGTAGACGAAAAACCCAATTTTGTGGCATAAAAGACACACTTGTTGGTTGTAAGGATCTTTTGCAAAATATTTTTTTTTTTTTTGTAACAAATAACTTTAGACACAAACACAATTTTGCATCATAAAAAATACTTGCTGGTTATTAGGATGTTTTGCATCCATTAACACAATCACACACCCTTAATTTGCGAACCAATTTGTGTCATTGCACAAACACGAACTTAAAATATAACTGAACTCGAACCTGTTTATTGTTCATGTTCTGTTTTATCACAGAAGACGAGCCATAACACGAACTTAAAATATAACTGAACTCGAACCTGTTTAGTGTTCATGTTCTGGTTTTTCGCAGTACACGTACCAGTACACAACTTAAAATATAACTGAACTCGAACATATTTATTGTTCATGTTCGGTTTTTTCGCAGTACACGCACCAGAACACGGACTTAAAATAAAGCTACACTCGAATCTGTGTGGTTTATGTGTTTCGAAATAAAAAATACGTGATAGAAAAATGTTCGTCTAGATAACGAAATATTAAAACGAAACACAGTCAGGATGTGTTCGGCACCGTACAAAATTTACAAACACACATAATTGATATGAAAATAAAAATATGTGTTGGCTGCTTTAGAACAGAATATTTGGGCAATTCACAACAGGTGTTGTATCGTTGTATCTGTTGTATCGTGTATTACTTTACAATAGTGTAAAATTGTTATTGGTAATTTGCATTGAAAAATCTGATACAGCGATACAATTTCGTTTGCTGTGTTTAGTAAATGTTGTATATTGTATCATAACATATCAGTCCCAAGTGAATGCCAGTTTTTATGAAAAAGAAAAAACAAATACATACAATTTTAACAGCATAAATAATTTTAAAATATAAAATGACAAATAATGCAAATAACGAAAAGTTTATTTATATAAAAATTAATTTTTATATTTTTAGTATGTATTTTCTCTTTCAGTACCAACCAAAACATTTAACATTTTTTTTTTTCATTATAAATTAAAATGGAAGAGGTACGTAACTAAAACGCCAGGGTATATCTTATGACCAAAAAGCAAACACCGACACATGCTTTCTCTTGTACGAAATAACAGAAGTGACGAAGCGACATTTCCTCGTTGGGTCGATAATTACTAAAGAAAACGTTTTACATTATGAAAATACAACTGACTGTTCACAACAAATGATTGTATTGTGTATCTTAATACAAAATACAATATACAACACTTGTTGTGAATTGCCCAATTGTGTGTTTCATGTGTGTATTTTCTGAACCATTAATAAAATACAACGGTATTGTTTTGAATCTGACAAAATCTAATAAACTATGCTTAAAAAATAAAAAGAGGAATAACCAATATCAATAATAATATCAATTGGAAAAATATAATTCACTTGAAAATAATCATATTCTTGTTTAAGTGAGCGGCAGTGTATATAAAAAAAAAGAGCTTTTTCGTAACAACCTTTGGTATCCGTCAGCGCTTAAAGTTTACAAAAAATCTTCTATGAATTTTGATTAATCAGACTACGTTGACATGATTGACTTAGCTGCATCCCCTACAATGATTTGTTGGGATACATAGAATTTAAAGATCCGCCACTACCTGTTCCAGTAATACTGCCACATATTCAGGGAACTGAGCGATTTATACAATTTGTAACCTATATTTCTCGTCGTGCAATAGACATTAATCGTGATGATATTATGGCAGTTACTATTGATGCCATAACAGAATACCACGAATAGATAGCAAAAAAGACATACCTTACCTTCTGTCGACCCACGGCAGATTTGATTTTTGATTTTTTTTTGAAGAATTATAAAACTGTGAGTACGCTTTACGGTTTTCTGTCATTTACAGTTTGTTTGAAAATAGTTTTAGTCCAAAATGGATGAATATGATAAAACCCTTTTTTTATTTTTGAACATTTTACATCGGAGACCTTTTTTCTTTTGGGAAGCGAAATCGGGACAATTTTAAGTTTTTTAAAAGTTTGAATATTGCATTGACAAAAACGCTCAAAAGTATACTAAGTTACCGAATTTTTTTTCCCATACGATCACAAATATAGAAATTTGAGAAAATGTCTTCAATTCTGTCATCAATTCCAATAAATTTTTCCCAAAAAGGCATATATTTTCGGAGTATACAAATTTTCTCGTACAAAATTATGGGGCTCCTTTTTGATTTTGGAATTTTTAAAATTTTCCGTAGAATATGGTTCGGCTATAATCTTGGCTTACAAAAAAATTTGCCCACCCTAATGTCAATATTTCAAATTTTTTCATGTGAAAGCATTTCCAATTTACAATTTTTTATACAATATATTAAGTTCTGATGATTGCAAGATATTTATTTTATAGAAAAACTCTCAGATTAGAAACTGTAATCATTTTAACTATCTTTCCTACGAAATACGTTTAAAGGTTGTTCTGTAAATTGTGTTACATTTATTTATCATATTTTCACAGCAACCTTACAAAGCTTAAGAAAAGTTAATAAAAAACAAGTAAGAAAATTATAGTCGGTCTAGACCGACTATATGATAGCCTATACCATGCGTTTAGAGACCCTATCTCTTAGGCCAAGCTTAATGGAAAATAAGATAAACCAAATTTGAGTGGGATTTGTATTAATTTTTTTGGCTGCAGATATGAAAAAGTTCATATCGAATGATATATCTATATGGGCACTAGTCCTAAAATTGAACCGATCCTGATCATGTTTGGTAAGGTCTCTTTTATTTTGCAAAAATACATACAAACAAAATTTGAAAAGAATCAGTGTAATATTTTTGTTTTTTGATAGATTTAAGTGCAGATCGGGAAGCAGCTCTATATGGGGCCTATGAGTAAGGGTTGTCCCATAGGGATAATTTTTGAACTAATCATTAATGGATGTAATTAACGTTTACAAACCCAATTTGAGTAAGATCTATATGATAATTCGGATCTTATGGCAATTTATAGAGGTCATTTGTATGGGGGCTAGGTCTGAACATGAACCGATTTTCACCAATTTCTAAAGCGTTCATCCTATGGCCGATAAAAGCTTATATACCAAATTTCATCAAAATATACTCATATTTGCGACCTGCAGTTTGATTACAAAGTTTACATGGACACACAGACGGACGGACGGACGGACACACGGACGGACATCGTTAAATCGAATTAGATAGTGATTCTGAATCGATCGGTATAATAAAAAATGGGTCTAGGTCAAATATTTTTGGTAGTTACAAACAGCAGCACAAATTCATTATACCCAAACCACATAATGGTATAGGGTATAAATTTTTCACGTAGACTTGGCAAAACAAAAAATTCATTTGGAATGGCAACCCTTGCCTTCGACAATATACACAAACGGATAACTTGTGAATTTGTCGATTGATTTTTATTCTTTAATTTACGAAATGGCTTTAAACACAATGTAAATTTTCACAGAGATAATATTAACCTTATATTGCTAGCAACATAGTTATTAAATTATTTAAAAATAAATTCACTTTCTGTTACTTAATTGTAGTTGCTTTGAGTTAATTCTTATAACTTAATGTAAAACAATTTAAATTTGTTTGTACTTAAAAGAACTATTTACATTTACTTCTTGCAAGGCGAAAAATGAATGTCATTGTCGAAACAATTAAACGTTTTAAACATAATTTAAAGTATAAATAGCCAAATTAGATGTAATATTAGGCATAGTATTCGTTGCAAGTTCTTTAAATCAGCATAAAAATTAATCAAATATGCGTTTCCTTATAACTACTATTGTTTTAGTAGCCTTGTTCGGTTGGGCTGTGTCTGGACATAAGCATCATCATGGTCATCACGGTCATCACGGCCATCACGGTCATCATGATTCTGGACATGGACATGGTGGTAAACATACAGAGGAGGTAGGCTATTCAGTAACTACTAAACACGAGCATCACGGAGGACATGGTGGTCATGGCGGAGGTGGAGGACATGGTGGTCATGGCGGACATGGTGGCCATGGCGGACATGGTGGTCATGGCGGACATGGTGGTCATGGCGGTCACGGGGGACATGGTGGACATCATGATGATAAACATCACGGTGGTGGACATCATGATGATAAACATCACGGTGGTGGACATCACGATGGTGGACATCATGATGGTAAACATCACGATGGTGGACATCATGATGCTAAACATCACGATGGTGGTCATCATGATGGTAAACATCACGATGGTGGACATCATGGTAAACATCATGATGGTGGACATCATGGACATGGCCACGGACATGGACATAAACACGGTCATGGACATGGCCATAAACATGGTCATGGACACGGTCATGGTCATGGCCATAAACATGGTCATGGACATGGCCATAAACATGGTCATGGACACGGACACGGTCATGGCCATAAACATGGTCATGGACATGGACACGGACACGGACATGGACACGGACATGGACATGGACACGGACATGGACACGGGCACGGACACGGACATGGACATGGCCACCACAAGCATTAATATCATGGTCATGCTAGCAGTTAAGTTCATTTCAAAAAACATGGAGAAACGAAACACCATTAAGGAGCTCGATTGTATTAAGAATTGCCAAAACTTTGCGAAGAAAATTCGAGAAAAAATTTCATTAAAAAACTTTGTAATTTGTTAGAAAAATATATTATTGTTATTGTCTTAAAATAAAATTGCACCAATCTTTTGCTACACTTTAAGTTTGCTTTTTACGAACGGCTGTCAATGGCTGCTCTAGGAATGTGGAGCAGAACGATACTTGTAAATTCTAAGAAGTTTATATTCGTTAAACTTGGGGAGTGATAATTCCACGATAAATACAACTTCCGGGAAAAGTGGAGAACCCTTGCTCCCGATCCCGATGAAAAGTAAAGAAATTATTTCTAGAATTTTATTAGACTACAATTTCTTACAATACAGAAATGAATCTTTTCTATTGTTAGAAATTATAGTCATGACTGGAAACGAACAGAAGACAGTTATTTGAAAATGTATAGATCAACATTACTTGTATAGAACAACAAACTAAATGATAATCTCCATTTTATTAAAAAACAAAAAATAAATAAAAAAAATTGTTATACCCACAGTTGGGTTGTTAATTTTTTTGTGAATGTGATTCATTGATATCCTGAATAGGTTACTATTTAAATTGAAATCGGTTAATATCAAGGTTCAGAAAATACACACACGAAACACACAATGTTCTGTTCAAAAGCAGCCAACACATATCTTTATTTTCATATCATATGTGCGTTTCTAAATTTTCTACGGTGCCCAACACAACCATGACTGTGTTCGTTTTAATATTTCGTTATTTACACGAACATTTTTGTATCACATACTTTTTGTTTCAATCACACATAAAGCACACATTTTTGAGTGTTGCTTTATTTGAAGTTCATGTTCTGGTACGTGTACTGAAAAAAAACACAGAACATGTACAATAAACAGGTTCGAGTTCAGTTATATTTTAAGTCGTGTTCTGGCTCGTGTACTAAGAAAAAACAGAACATGTACAATAAACAGGTTCGAGTTCAGTTATATTTTTAGTCGTGTTCTGGTTCTTGTACTACGAAAAATTGAAACATCAATTCGCGATCTGATACACCCCGATAAAAACGACAACAATTGTTTCAAACAAATTTATTAAAATTTTATTGACCCTTTTTTATGACTTACATTGCAAATTTTTTACAATTGTCAAATATTTTAAAATTTTATTGGCCATTTTTTTGTGATTTACATTGAAACTATTTACAATTGTTTTTATTGACTGGTTTTTATATTAATAAAAGATGGTAATAAAATACTTAAGACACAAAAACTGCACACTGCACTTAAATCTTTCTTGCAGGTTTCAATCAGACATGTAAATTTTTTCGTTTCGCTATTAAAAGTTGCGTACTTTTTATAACAAAACTTATTTCTGTTATTGCTTTTCAATTTTTTTTAATTTTCACAAAATATTTGCAATTTAGACAATAACACAGTTCACTTATAGTCACGATATAATGAAAACTGAACCACTTTTAATGAACAAATGACGCACGCACTCGCTATTTATCGCAAAATCAATTGCGTGAAATTGTAACACTTGCAAGCAATTGTAACGTCGTAAGTCATAAAAAAGGGACAATAAAATATGAAAATATTTTTTTGGGTTTTTTTATTGACACTCTATTGTGTTTTTACGCAAAAAATCCCAAAAAATCATTGAGAAAAGGATTGTGCATTGACACTAATTGGTTCGCAAATTAAGGGTGGGTGATTCTGTTTTTTTTTTATGATGCAAAATTTGTTTGTGTCTAAAGTTATTTCTTAAAAAAAAAAAAAATGTTCGCAAAAGATCCTAACAACCAACAAGTGTGTCTTTTATGCCGCAAAATTGGGTTTTTCGTCTGTGACACTAATTGGTTGCGCAAATAGGGGTGGGTAATGCAAATAAACCTAACAACCAACAAGTGTAACTTTTATGATGCTTAATAGTTTTTGTGTCTTAAGTATTTTATTACCATATTTTATTAAAATAAAAACCAGTCAATAAAAACAATTGTAAATAATTTCAACGTAAATCACAAAAAAATGGCCAATAAAATTTTAAAATATTTGACAATTGTCGTCGTTTTTATCGGGGTGTATCAGATCGCGAATTGATGTTTCAATTTTTCGCAATACACGAGCCAGAACACGAATTTAAATTATAACTGAACTCGAACCTGTTTATTGTACATGTTCTGTGTTTTTTTTTCAGTACACGTACCAGAACATGAACTTCAAATAAAGCAACACTCAAAAATGTGTGCTTTATGTGTGATTGAAACAAAAAGTATGTGATACAAAAATGTTCGTGTAAATAACGAAATATTAAAACGAACACAGTCATGGTTGTGTTGGGCACTGAAGAAAATTTAAAAACAAACATAATTGATATGAAAATAAAAATATGTGTGTGTTGGTCTAAGTTATGTTTGTTTACATATATGTACGAGTTTTTTTGTTCAGTGTGTGTTTTTTTCTGAACTCTGGTTAATATACCAACTAGCATCGCATAAGTTTTACCCCTTACAAAAAAGATGCCCTTACCTAAAATTTTGCCTCTTTAAAAAAAAAGTGCAGTTTCTAGAAAACTTTTATTCTCTTTAAAAATTAAAGAATTCATAACGTGTACTAAAGTTGTATGTTGTAAAGAAATACAAGACGTCAAATAGTACATATCGCACCTGTACCTCTAAAGTGAGTCAACTCAAAATTTTTCAATTTCCACTTTTTGCAAGAAAAAGATACACAGTGGTCATATATATCCACTGTAAAAATCTTACATCGATTTTTCTAGTCTTTCGCAAAAAAAAAAAAAAAAATACAGCTGTAACCCTCTTTGTGTTATAAGAGTAGCTTCTTTAGAATCCACTAAAAAGACTTATTTTGATTTGCACCCAAAAAACTTATTTTTGATGATCGCTGAAAATCGCAAAAACAACTACTGTTGATACATATGTATTATTCGCAATTCCTTACAATGAAACAACTGTTTTTCAATTTTATAGTAAATATTAAAAAAGCCGTTTTTTGCCTCTACTGAAAATTTGTAATTTTTGAGTTATCTCACTTTAGAGGTACAGGTGCGATATGTGAACAACCTGTCTTATATTCATATAATACATTTTGAAAAAATTGGAATAAAAGCAAAATAATTGTACTTTTACACAAAAACTTACTTGATTATTATTATTTCCTTCCATTTTTTTATTTATTTCTACCCTTTTGCCACAATATTTACAAGAAAACTACAAAAAATATTTGGAATATACAACAAGAGCTGATTAAATAGTAAACAAGGAACAGCTGATCACATAGTACACCGCAAAACATACCTGGTAACGCTGTATTGTCGTATAATTTTTTTGCATGGGAAATACCAACAACAATTATACAACTGTTGTATAATTTTAGCACATACGACACATACAACAGTTAAGACAGCCTTGTGAATACCCTAAGTAATGTCCTTTTTAAGACAAGTGAATTTTGTTTAAACAGTAACTTGTATTTCGAAAGTGAAGTTTCTTTAAAAAAAGGACCTTTTCTTAATAACGTATATTTTCCTAAAAAGTATAAAGTAAATCTTCTTAAAAAAGTATATTTCATAAAAATAGTAAATTTTCTTTAAAAAAAACCTTTTTTTTTTAAATAACATTTTCTCAAAAAAGTACATTTTTGTGAAAAAAAAGAAAGAAAGTAAAAAAAAAGAAATAGCCTCTCTTAAAACAGTTGCTTCCCCTTCAAAAAGTGAATTTTCCTCAAAGGGTTCCTTTTCTTAGAAAAGAGTAATTTTCTTTTAAAAATAACTTTCCTTAAAAAACTACCTACCATAAAAAATACTATTCTTAAAAAAAGTCCTCTTCCTAAAAAAGTAAATTTTTTCAAAAAAGTGCCTAGTTTAAAAAAGTACATTGTCTTAAAAGCTAAAAAGTACCGCTTCTTAAAAAGCTCATTTGATAAAAGAGGTAAATTTTCGTTAAAAAAACCTTTTTTTTAAATTACATTTTCTTAAAAAAGTACATTTTTGTGAAAAGTACTTATTCTGAAAAAGGACCTGTTTTCTTCAAAACTAGTATATTTTCTTTAAAAAAATACCTTTTCTTAAAATAGTACTCTTTCTTAAAAAAAAAAGTACAGTTTCTTAACAATACATTTTCTTCAAAAAGTTTGATATCTTAACAAAAATTTCCTTTTTAGAAAAAGTGAATTTTTATAAAAATTAGCTTCTCTGACAAGTGAAAATTTTCTTAAAAGTACGTTTTCTTAAAAAAGTGAGTTTTTCTGAAAAATGTAAATTTTCTTTAAAAGTTCCATTTCTTAAAAACCACCATTTCTGAAAAAAGTACTTTTTCGTAAATTTGAAGCATATTCTTTAAAAAGTACTTATTCTGGAAATATATCTTATTTCTTAAAAATGTTAATGTTAATGAATTTATTAAAAAAAATTACCCTTTCCTAACGGAACCTCTTTTCTTGTCAAAGGCGGCTTCAAAAGTGACTTTTCTAATGAAATAATATTTTATATACCAAAGTTCCGTTTCTCCAAAGTGTTTTTATCTTCAATAGTATAACTTTTAAAAGAGGTATCTTTTCTTAAAAAAGTGCCTTCTCCTTTTATAAAAAAAAGATAAATTTTCTTTTAAAAATACCTTTCCTTAAAGTTGTACTTTTGCTTAAAAAAAGTACAGTTTCTTAAAAATTCATCTTCATGAAAATGTTTGTTCTCTTAACAAAAATTTTATTTTAAAAAAAGTGAATTTTATTAAAGATTGAAAGTACATTTTCTTAAAAAGTACCTTTTTCAAAAAAAAAAAGTACCTTTTTATTAAAAAATTACTTTTTATTTAAAAAAGTACCTTTTCTTAAAAACTACTTTCAAGAAAAATGTAAATTTTCGTTAAAAAACAAATCCTTTTCTTAAAAAAAGTAGCATTTCTGAAAAAAGTACCTCTTGGTGAAAATGAAGCACATTCTTTAAAAAGTACCTGTTCTGGAAATGGATCTTATTTCCTAAAAAATTTAATTTTCTTAAAAATTATTATTTTTGTTTTAATACACTTTCTAGGAAAGTGAATTTCTTAAAAAAAAATACCTTTTCTTAACGGAACTTCTGTTCTTAAAAAAGACGCCCTAAAAAGTATATTTTCTAAAGAAATATTATATTTTATACCAAAGTTGATTTTCGCTTTCTTAAAAAGGTACCTTTTCATAATAATTTACCTTTTCTTTAAAGGTACTTAAAGTAATGTCTATTTTCGTGATAAAGATAATTTTCTTTAAGATGTGCCCTCTCTTAAAAAAGTAAATCTTCTTAAGAAAAATATCTTTTATTAAAGTTTTCTGAAACAACTTTATTTTCTTCAAGAAGTACATTTTATTAAAAATGTGAATGTCCTTTAAGAAAAGTATCCATTCTTACCTTCATAAGTGATTTTCTGTAAAAAGAAAGGACTTAGCCTCTCTTAAAAAAGTTGCTTCTCCTTAAAAAAGCGAATTTTCCTCAAAGGGTTCCTTTTCTTAAGAGCTGTATGCAGCTTGTTAAGGAATCTTAACAGAAAATTTTCATATATTTCTTAAAGAAAAAAAAAAGCATAAAAGTACCTTTCAGTGCAACGCTAGCAATCAGCTGTTTTCTGTCAATTATTAAGAATTGTGAAATTGAAAACAAATCAATTCTTCGGTTCTGCTTTATTTGGCCTGCTAAACGCTTTTTAAGCTCAGTATCAAAATTACCGCTTCTTGTTTTTCTTTGCCGAATTTTGTTCGTTTTTTTTCCATGTTTGCAACTGAAAAATAACTTTTAATTTTTTTGGCATATTACATTTTGTTTATGCTTACCTCTCCTGTCAAAATTCCGTTCAGAAAGAACGAAAAATTTGATATTCCTGCTCAAAGCCTGGGTTGCCTAACTTAATTTACGTCAAAAAAAAGTAGTAAAAACAATACTACTTTTTTAAAAAGCTGCAGACTATCAACAGAAATTTTTTGACAGAAAAATTCCTTAAGCATTTCGGAAGCGTTTTTTTATATGAAGTTTTTGATTCCTTAGCAAGCTGCATACAGTCCTTTAGAAAAGAGTAATATTCTTTAAAAAAAAAAATTCTTTAAAAAACTACCTTAAAAAAAAAAAATACAATTTAAAAAAAAATAACTCTTCCTAAAAAAGTAATTTTTTCAAAAAAAAGTACCTAGTCTAAAAAAGTACATTGTCTAAAAAAAAGTATCTTTTCCTAAAAAGAAGTAAATTTTCTTTAGAAAGTAATTTCACTTTAAGAATTATTTTCGTAATTTTGCAACGGGTGACTTAAGAAGTCTTACAACTAACTTGTTTGGAATATTTTTAATATTTTGCGATCGCAAACAACTCAGTTAAAAAGATAACAAATTTTCTTTGAGTGTATTCTGTTTTAAATGCAATACAATTCCAAAAATGTTTAATTCATTGAAAAAGGTATACAAATGAGTTTAACAGTGGAAACTCTTCAAAGAACTCTGCGATGGATTTATGCATGTGGAGGAGCATGTGTATGCATGAGTGTTATGCTCAATGAAGTGTAATATAAACAGAAACCATAACAAAACATCCAAACGAATTGAAATGTTTATTTATTACAAATGCAATCATTTTATAAACGAACACACAATTTATTTTTTTTCCCCATTTTCAGCTGCAGGTTAAATATCGTTTTTTTGCTGTTACTCCAAGAATTATTTCATACGTATGTTTCCCCATTAATGAAGTTTAACTCTGCTTCAACTGGAGATATTTTTTGTTTGTTTGTTTGTTGTTGATTGTTTTAAATGCTTTATGTAGGTGGGCAGAATTAACGTGGCTCTATAATATAGAGTCTATATGTACATACGTACAGTGAAATGCAAATGTGACAAACTTGTTTTGAAGAGTTTCGTTGTGGATAAAAAGTTTTATTTTGCATAGATTTAGTTTGAATTTAATGTTTTCAAAACTCTTTAAAAAAGATGATCATAGTGCAGTTATAACAGTTATAACACCATTTTTTGTTTTTAATATACAGTCAGCGTCAAAACAAACTGTACAGCGAACAGTTCAACATATCTGTGGTCACAAGCAATAACCGCCTAACTCGAAAATCATGCTTTCGAGAAAAATAGCTTTTTATATAAATGTAATGGGGCTCCATTACGGCTTAGGTCAGAATATTTGTATTAATATCTTCTTAAAAAGCAGTGTTAGAGAAATGGGGATTCCACGTAAATATAAAGATTTTTTAGTAGAATATGATAGCATACATAACTCAAATCGGCGAAAATCATTCTTTCGAGAAAAATAACTGTTTATATAAATGTGTGTTTTCATTAATAACTTTTTAATAAAGAGTGATAGAGAAATGCGGATTACGTAAACATAAAGCATTGTTAGTAGAATTTGATAGCATACATAACTCAAATCGTTCTTAAGTCGACTTAGGCGGTTATCGCTTGTGACCACAGATATTTAAGTTCATAGATCCTAAAAGGGGGGGTTGTACAATAAATCTGTTTTTACTTTTTCAAAGTATATACATGAGCAGTTTATTTAAATAAAAAAATTAATCATTTAATTTCTTCTTCAATTTCAAATTTACATTAAACTCCAAGTAGGCCTTATTGTACGCGTCAAAAAAAAATAAATGTACAGTCTCATATTATTTTAACGTTCTTTGTTATAACGGTAAATTAACCGCTTGTTTTGTTTTGTTTCTTCTTGCATTTATGTGACTTATGTTTTATTATCGTTTTAATCCTAACTTATCAATTAGTCAAGTCAAACTACTAAACTAGAAACGCGCAATTTATTAGCCAAATTACTATCTGAAGGCAAATCTTTGAGAGAAATTGGCAGTATTACTGGCAGATGTCATAATACTATTGAAAATATATATATTAGACAACTTCAAAAACTTGAAGACCTTCCGCGTTCTGTCAGGCTGCAAATTTTGTCCCGGGTGGAGAAGAGGACGATAGTGCGAAGTGTTAAGGCTAATCCGTGGGAAAGTGCAGTCAAAATAGCGGAGAAACACAGAAGAGCATTAGGAGCAAGTATAAGTGCTAGTACTGTTCGTCGTGCACTATATGAACATGGTCTATATCGTAGAGTTCCTACAAAAAACTCTTATATCTGTAAAGAATAAAAAAAGCGCCTGAAATATGCGAAAAAGCACCAATACAATGATAATACCTTTTGGGGTAACTGCTTATTCAGTGATGAATGCAAAATTTAAAAAATATGCAGAGGAAAAAATAAAGCATACAAAGAAAATAATGTTGCTAAGACCGTAAAGCACGGTGGTGGTTCATTTATGGTATGGTATGGGTCTCTGACTGCAAGTGGTGTTGGAAATCTTGTATTTATAGACAGTACTATATATAGCATAGATTACCTTAACATGTTAAAAGCAAATTTGCAACCCATCGAGCACTTATGAGAACATCTAGACCGGCAGATCCGAAAACGCAGCATAAATTTTATTTTTTTTTTTTTGTAATCTTCACAAAGGTTTGTGAACTAACAATAAGTTATTCAAATCTTAAAACTAAAACTTAAATATTAATTCCAGCCAGTGTCAGACAAAATTTCATTTATTCTATATACATTAGGGTGCCCCTTAATAAAAAAAAGTGTTCAAACTGTCGGTCTCACCCCCTAGAAATATGCGAATAGCAAAAAAACTGAGAAATCCAAAGTTTTGGGCCAATCAAAAATCGTTTAGTCGTGGCGCAAAGCGATTGAAAATTTCAAGTGTGTTTATATGGGGAAAATATGACTTTTTTTTAGATTTTACAAAAATTTAGTTCTAAAATTTAATTTTTCCGACAAGCTGTTACATAATTCGGAATCAGTATTAAATTATCCTTTCAAAAAGCTATATTACTTCAAAATCGTATGAAACCTCGCCAAGAAATAGCAAATGCCCCAGACCACTTTGTGCCAAAAAAAACTAGGTCATGAAATTTGATGGCATTTTTTTCAACTTTGAGAAATTGTTTAAAGCCATCATTCTTTTTTGGTCTCTATACTTACAAGTACTCAGATATGAAGTATTGTTTTATTACCACGTTGTTAACCTATTGCGCATTGAGACCGAAAATTGGAAATTTTTTGATAAAATTTTTAAAACTCCTTTTTCAAGTTTGAACAAATTTTCTTAAACAAAATTTAAAAAAATTAATATATTACTCTAAGGTTTTATTAAACACATGTTGCAGATTAACTGTGTGAATTTTTAAGTAAATCCCTCTGCCATAATTTTTTTTGACAAGGATTTTATTTTTGCGGATTTCGAGAAAAGTTGGATTTTTGTGAAATATTCTGTAAATGTACTCTTTCTAAATACTTTGTATTAAAAATTCATCACTTTTCTACTTTTAACTGCTATATTTTATCTTAATAGCCTACGGTTTGGGAAAAAAATAATATGACTCCATTAACCCTTTTGGAATTGGGGTCACATATGACCCTAAACTAATAAATGACAATTTATGCAAAAAATTCAAATATTTTGTAAGTGCTGTCCAATTTTTAGATGCGACGCTTAAAATATAATAGCCAAATGTGTAGAAGTTTCGTTCCGAAAATTTGGGATAAATCCGAGAACGTTGACCCATTATTTGCCAAGGCCAGATTTGGATTTTAAGATATTTTTAAATAAAAATTACCGAAAACGAGTTTTTCTATTAAACTCGTTGATATCACTATTTAGAATTTAAGAAAAATAATTCGGTTAATTTTTTTTTATTTAACCAATTTTGTTATAAAATTACTTTATATAATAAAGTAATAGTTGAATATCTTGCGGTCTCACTCACCAATTTGGTGGATATTGATAAAAAACGCAAAAAAAAATTCAGGTCAATCTGTGAAGATGCCATTACTTATAATGGTTGACATTTTTCGATTTTTAATAATCGGTCGCTTTATATTATCTTCAATGTCACCTACACCTTTTCAAACTTCTAACAGTTTATTTCCCAGTTTTAAATAGTTTATTAAATAAAAGTAAATTTCAAATATAATAATATACATAAAAGGTAATATTAAATTAATACTACTCTTAATGGAATAAATTACAAAATTAAATCAAAGTGAATTTCAAAAAACGTCCTATTTTTGAGACATATGACCTAAGTTGTTTTAATTTATATTCGTGAGCAATAAGCAGATAATTGCACCAAAGATATACCACAATAGATTATTTTGATCTCAAGAGCACTGAAGGGTTAAATAAATAAAAATTAACCGAAATATTTTTCTTAAATTCTAAATAGTGGTATCAACGGATTTAATAGAAAAACTCGTTTTCGGTAATTTTTATTTAAAAATATCTTAAAATCCAAATCTGGTCTTGGCAAATAATGGGTTAACGTTCTCGGATTTATCCCATATTTTCGGAACGAAACTTCTACATATTTGGTTATTATATTTTAAGCGTCGCATCTAAAAATTGGACAGCACTTACCAAATATTTGTCTTTTGTTAGGTTGGGGTCATATGTGACCCCAATTCCAAAAGGGTTAATGGAGTCATATTATTTTTTTCCGAAATCCTAGACTATTAAGATAATATATAACATTTAAAAGAAAAGTGATGAACTTTTGATACAAAGTATTTAGAAAGAGTACATTTACAGAATATTTCACAAAAATCCAAGTTTTCTCGAAATCCGCAAAAATAAAATCCTTGTCAAAAAAATTATGGCAGAGGGATTTACTTAAAAATTCACACAGTTAATCTGCAACATGTGTTTAATAAAACCTTAAAGTAATATATTAATTTTTTTAAATTTTGTTAAAGAAAATTTTTTCAAACTTAAAAAAGGAGTTGATTAAGTTACATGCCAGAGGATTCGGATAAGACTCTAGCTTTCCAAAATAGTTTGCACTATATCTAGTGATTTCGTACTTTACTAGAGAAACATTTAAGTCTCTGTGCAAATGTGAGTTTCTCACCTACCATGTTGCGCCTGTAATTATTCTCAAAATCTTGTTTTGGCTTCTTTGTATTCTTTCTGTGTTTGAAGCTGAGGCTGTTCCCCATAACTGTATACCATAGCACCAAATGAGTTCGAAAATCGAGTTATAAATCAAGTGCTTACAATCCAGACTTATCTTTGAGTTCCTGCCAATTAGCCATGTGAATTGGACTAATTTCAATTTTATTTGTGTCAATTTAGCGTCTATATGACTTTTCCAGGTAATTCGGCGATCAAGATGTAGTCCGAGATATTTAACAGAAGAATGTTCAGCTATATACTGGTTCCTAATTCGAATTTGAGGGCAAGTCTCCCTTCTTAGGGTAAAAGTTACGTTGATACATTTTTGTTCATTTACTTTAATTTTCCACATATCTAGCCAATCTTCCAGCTCTTCAATATGGCTCTGTAAAATAAGAGATGCTGTTGAGGGGTTTTCGTGTACGCTTAAAATTGCAGTATCATCCGTAAAATTCGACGTAAATGTGTTCTTTATTTGTTGGCATGTCTGATGAGTAAAGGATGTACAGAAGCGGGCCCAAGATACTACCTTGTGGTACATCAGCATGAGTTCTCTGTGGAGAGCTCACAAAGCTTTTCTCTCTCATAGAGAATTTTCTATTAATTATATAGCTCTCCATTAGCTTATGTGTGTTCGGGGGTAACAACTGTTTAACTTTATAGAGGAGTCCCTCGTGCCAAACTCGGTCGAAGGCTTGCGAGACGTCTATAAAAAGTGCAGAACAGTACTTTTTCTCTTCAAAAGCTCTTCTTATGGCACTCACAATTCTGTGAACTTGCTCAGTGGTGCTGTGTTTTCGTCTAAAACCAAATTGATGTGCTGGAATGACATTATTTTGATCTACGGATATTGTAAGTTTATTTACCAAAATTCTCTCGAATAATTTTGACAATTTTAACAGTAAACTTATTGGTCTATACGAATCGACCTTTGTGTGATCTTTACCTGGTTTATGTATCATTGTAACGAGTCAAACTTTAAATTCTGGGGGAAAATGTTCAAAATGTTCTTAATGCTATTCGGGGTAAAGGCCTGTATGCAGCTTGCTAAGGAATCAAAAACCTCATATAAAAAAATGCTTCAGAAATGCTTAAAGGTGCTATCACATGATGTGTTTTTTACATATGTACTGTCAAATTTTCCCACAACAAAAGTTGTACACATCGTGTGATACATATGAAACATTGTTTATGTACAATACATGAAGAATGTCACACGTACATTTTTCAATTAGAACAGGTTCTATTTTTGCATGACAAACAAATGAAAATACAACACTGCTTGTGGCGAAAGAAAAACAGAGTATATTTTTAAGATTAATATTGAAAGAAAAATAAATTGTTTAGTATTGATTAACAATTAAAAAATAAATAACCTTTTTTTTAACAACAAATTTTTGTAAATTCATAAATTAAATCAGCTGTTGTTTACATTTAGAGGTTATGTCATATGGAAATACATACGCACGTGTGATAGCAAAAATTATGAATCGTATGTAAAAGACAATTTTGACAGACATGAAGAATTTCATATGGATAAAAAAAGTGACAGTACATATGTAAAAAACACTTCGTGTAATAGCACCTTAAGGAATTTTTCTGTCAAAAAATTTCTGTTGATAGTCTGCAGCTTTTTAAAAAAGTTTTGACTACTTTTTTTTGACGTAAATTAAGTTAGGCAACCCAGGCTTTGAGCAGGAATATCAAATTTTTCGTTCTTTCTGAACGGCATTTTGACAGGAGAGGTAAGCATAAACAAAATGTAATGTGCTAAAAAAAATTAAAAGTTATTTTTCAGTTGGAAACATGGAAAAAAAACGAACAAAATTCGGCAAAGAAAAAAAGGAAGCGGATGGGTAATTTTGATACTGAGCTTAAAAAGCGTTTAGCAGGCCATATAAAGCAGAACCGAAGAATTGATTTGTTTTCAATTTCACAATTCTTAATAATTGACAGAAAACAGCTGATTGCTAGCGTTGCACTGAAAGGTATCTTGTGCTTTTTTTTTCTTTAAGAAATATATGAAAATTTTCTGTTAAGATTCCTTAACAAGCTGCGTACAGCTCTTAACTCCAAAAGCATTTTATTACTGATCCCATCGATCCCCGATGCTTTTTTGGGGTTTAATTCAACAATAGCCTTTTCACCTCTCGAATCTCAAAACGAAGCGACACTGCTCTAGTATAAATGGCATAAATGACTAAGAGTCCCTAAAACGCGCTATACCCGAGGAATGGAATAATATTCCTTCACAAGTGACCCAAAACCTGCTTGATTTAATGCCCAGATGACTTGCTGCAGTCATAAAAGCAAAGGGAAAGCAAACTAAATATTAGCCTTGGAGAAAGTTTTTAGTTTTTAAAATAAGTTTTTGAAGTGTACATTTTTTTTTGACACGAAAAATAAGACCTTTTTGGAGTTTAAAGATAATTTGAAAATGAAGAAGAAATTAAATGAAAAACTTTTTTTTATTTAAATAAACTACTCCAGTATATACATACTTTAAAAAAGTAAAAACATCTTTATTGTACCTCAACCCTTTTAGGATCTATGAACTTATAAATGTTGAAATGTTCACTGTACAGTTTGTTTTGACACTGACTGTATCGCTAGTCAAATCGTTTCCATCTCTAAGGTCTTCTTGGAAGTATTACTCCTCTGTTGTATATACAATTGCTATAAAAAGTATCCGTACACCTAAAAATAAAACTTTTATGATACAAAAAAAAAAAAAATAAGAAGCAATTAACTAAGCTAAATTATTTTGTTGTCTAATTAATCTTTAAGCTATTTTACTTCCTTTAACAAATTTTATACCTGTAAAAGCATAAAAATAAAGAAAAAAATTCATAGGAATAAGTATTCGTACATTTTAATACAAAAATTGCTTAAGTTAGTAACTTGTAGGATATCGTTACGCTTTAGACATACAGTGAGTGACAATACAATGGAAACTTTTACAAAATATATATTTTTTTCAATAGTGCTTGGTAGAGAAGAGGAAAGCATATATGTATTTCTAAAATTCATGGCTGCATTGTATCTCTAATCAGATAATCAGATAATGTGATAATTGTTACTAGCAGATTCCAGCCCTCGAAATTCGAACGCAAATTCTAGGAAATTTTATTTTTTCATTAAATAAAGACCCTAAAAGTATGGTAATCAATTATAGCCAATTCACAAATCAACACAAAGAACAAACTCATTTTTATTACAAACACATTAACAAATTTTATAAACACACACATAGCATTGTGTAATTTTATGTATGTGTTAGTAGCAACTTTAAAATCGGGATAAAACGGTAGAACAAAACATCAGTCACAACATTATAGATATTATAATTGAGTAGATTGCTTCTATATGAAATTTTTCTACTTAGGGCGGCCGTGAGGTTTGAACCTGCTGCTATGTCACATGCACTTACTGACGACTGAAACAAATGTACGATAAAACAAGTAAGAAAATTATAGTCGGTCTAGACCGACTATGCGATACCCTATATCATGCGTTTAGAGACCCTATCTCTCAGGCCCAACTAACTGGACATAATAAAATAAGCATAATCCAAATTTGAGTGGGATTTTTATTAGTTTTTTCGGCTGCAGACATGAAAAAGTTCATATCGGATGCTATATCTGTATGGGGACTAGGCCCAAAAATGGACCGATCCTGACCATGTATGGTAAAGTCTCTTGTATATTGGAAAAATATATACAAACAAAATTTGAGAAGAATCAGTGCAATATTTTTGTTTTTTGATAGATTTAAGTGAAGATCGGGAAGCAGCTCTATATGGGGCCTATGACTAAGAGTTGTCCAATAGGGTTCATTTTTGGACTACTGATTAATGGATGCAATATATACATACAAACCCAATTTGACTAAGATTTTATGATAATTTGGATCTTATGGCAATATATGTTGATTTCATAGGGGTCATTTGTATGGGGGCTAGGTCTGAACATGGACCGATTCTTACCAATTTCAATAGAGTTCATCCCATGGCTGACAAAAGACCAAATTTCGTCAAAATATATTCATATTTGCGACCTGCAGTTTGATTACAAGCTTTACATGGACACACAGACGGAGGACGGACGGACGGACATCGTTAAATCGAACCAGATAGTGATTCTGATTCGATCGGTATAATTAAAGATGGGTGTAGGTCAAATATTTTTGGTTGTTACAAACAGCAGCACAAAGTCATTATACCCAAACCACATAGTGGTATAGGGTATAAAAAAACCACAGGAAAAATTTTCCGACAAAAGCTACTGGACTCTAGACGGTCCAGACGAATAAATCAAGGCTGAGCCAGTTACTTCAGTTTTGACTCGTATTGTCTTGATACAGTCGGATAATTTGTAGCCGTAGTTCTTTTCTCTGACTCTCTGTGGAAAGTGATAGTAAATCATGGAAGGAAATTTTTCACGATTTACTAAGTTTTTTGGTAAGATGAGTTTTTGTAGTCGCCATTATAAACGTTCTAAGAAGATATGTCATTATAAACGCTAAACTTTACGATTCCGACATTAGAATTGACGTACATATATCCAAACATATAATTTAACAAAGGTTGTCACTACTACGAGACAAAAAAGGCTAGATTTCGAATAGATTTTTGACAATGATGTTTAAAATTAATAAGATAATTACAACAAGTAAGAAAATTATAGTCGGTCTAGCCCGACTATACGATACCCTATACCATGGTTTGGAGACCCTATCTCTTCGGTCCAACTAATTGGATATATCAAATAAGCATAAACAAAATTTGAGTGGCATTTTTATAAATTTTTTTCGCTGCAGATATGAAAAAGTTCATATCGGATACTATATTTATATGGGGACTAGGACGAAAAATGGACCGATCCTGACCATATTTGGTAAAGTCACTTATACTTTGGAAAAATGTATACAAACCAAATTTGAGAAAAATCTGTGCAATATTTTTGTTTTTTGATAGATTTAAATGAAGATGGGGCCTATGACTAAGAATTTTCCTATAGGGACTCTTTTTGAACTACTATTTAATGGATGTAATAAACATATACAAACCCAATTTGACTGAGATCTATATGATAATTTGGAACTTATGGCAATTTTTGTCGATTTCATAGGGGTCATTTGTGTGGGGGCTAGGTCTGAACATGTACCGATTCTCACCAATTTCAATAGAGTTCACCCCATGGCCGATGGAAGCTTATATATCAAATTTCATCAAAATATATTCATATTTGCGACCTGTAGTTTGATTACAAGCTTTACATGGACACACAGACGGACGGACGGACGGACATTGCTATTTCGACTCAAAAGGTGATTCTGAGTCGTTCGGTATAATTAAAGCTGGGTCTAGGACGAATATTTTTGGTTGTTACAAACAGAGCACAAAGTCATTATACCCAAACCACATAGTGGTATAGGGTATACAAATTTTAGATATTTTTATGCTTTTTGTAATATTGAAAGCAATTACTTAATGCAATCAGCATAAATGCAAAAATACATAATTAGATTTTGTTTGTTTTGTAAGAGCAGAACCATCTTGGTTATCCTCTTACTCTCATCGATAAAGATTCGTACAAAAAAAAAAAAGAAACAACAAGCAAACAAAAATGTGCGTCGCTGATACATACACAGTTGTGCACATTAATTTCTCTTTTAATTTTTTATTAATATCTCAACTCGATAAAGCTATTGCCTTCCTATTGACTTTCTTTTAAACATTTTGTATTCCATATTAAATATGTTGCTTTTTTTTATTAACTTAATTGTGTTTTATTTATATAAAACTAAAAAAATTCATAAAAAAGATAAAATAGATTTTTTAAAAATAATAAGAAGAAAATTATAGTCGATATAAACGGACTATAGGATACCCTATAGGCTCAGGTGCAACTAATTGGATACAGAAAATAACTATAAACCAAATTTGATTGGTATTATTAATTTTTTTTCCAGCAGATATGAAAAATTCATATTGGATGCTATATTTATATAAGGACTAGGTCGAAAAATGGACCGATCCTGACCATACATGGCAAATTCACTTTTTGCAAAAACATATACAAACCAAATATGAGAAAAATCTGTTAAATTTATTTGGTTTTTCTGATAGATTTAACTCAAGATCGGGAAGCATCTTTATATGTGGGCTATGACTAAGAAATCTCCTACAGGGTTTATTTTTGAACTACTGATTAATGGGTGTAATAAACAGAAACAAACCAAATTAAACCAAGATCTATATGATAACTTGGGTCTTATGGCAATTTAAGTCAATCTCATAGGAGTCGTTTGTATGGGGTATAGGTCTGAACATGCACCGATTTTTACCAATTTCAATAGCGTTTGTCCTGTGGATAAAAGCTTATGTACCAAATTTCATCAAAATGTATTGATATTTGCGACCAGTACTTTGATTACAAGGTTTTCATGGATACATAAACGGACAGACAGACGGACGGACGGACATCGTTAAGTATAATAACAGATGGGTCTAGGTCAAATATTTTTGGGTAGTTAGAAACATCAGCACAAAGGCATTATACCCTGGCCACATAGTGGTATATACAAAAACTACGTTTTTTTTTTTTAACATACAGTGAGTGACAATACAATGGAAAATTTTAACATAATATATTTTTGACGACTTAACGGTCAAAAATTGGATTATTTGTGTGTTTTATTTATTTTAAAAATATATTAACATAATTTAGCTTAACTTCAGAAATAATAACAAAACTTAAAAGTATTTATTTTTAATCTTCTGACAAAACATTGGAAACCTTTACTATATAATAATTGAAAACGTTCCATCTATTTTTGGTTAAACTATTTTGTTGGGTATCCTTTATTTTTTAGTACTGCTACACAACGCCGACGCATGAATTAAAGAGTTGATGATATCCATTGAAATGCTTTTGCCACTCTAAACTAACTGCTTCTTTGAGATCTGTTGTGTTTGCGTAATTTCGTCTCCGTATTTTTCGACCTACAATTTTCCATAGATTTTCTATAGGATTGAGATCTGGTGATTGCGCTGGCCATTCCAAAACACTAAATGGATTATATTCAGTTACAACTTTGGAGGTGTGTTTTGTTTTCTTCCGCATACATTACGCCATTAATATTTTGGCTGTATCCAATTCCAGTTAGTGTATATTTTACTACAGGAATTCGACCCAGAAATTGTGACCCGCCAACTTAGTTTTATTTGTATATTTTGTGTCTAGCCTTTTCGCTTTTTTCGTCGCACAAACATTCTTCCATTACGGCCTCTTAAATTAAATTGGACTTATCTGAAAAGAGAACAGTATTACAATTCCGTCTTGTCCAGTTCATGTGTTCTGTAAAAAAATTTCTGCGAGGCAGACGAGTTTTCTCTGATAACAGTAGTTTCTTCACAGGACGATAACCGAGATCTGCCTCAAATATTCGTCAGGAAACAGTTGTATTGGTTTCAGTTGTTATTGACCTCTCTAAATAGCATTTTTGGGATTTTTAACCTCTATTGTTATTAAATTATCCGTCTTTGGCTCGCTTTACGGGACCTGCGATATTTCTTGATAAGTTTTCAAATTATGGATGTATGCATAGAATATTTCTCACAAATTCACACAATTTTATTTTTGCCCTTATCTATAATATTAATATGCTAGGCGATTTCTTGTTACCATTGTTTTCTTCTACCGTTTGATCCTGATTTTGACCAAGCGTATATTATTTGAAACGTATTTCTTTTTAACTGTTCACCAGATTTACAGATTTTTAAATTTTTTCCTTTATTTTGAGTAAATTGCATTTAAAGTTACTACTAACACTTACAAAAAATATTTCATGTGCTATGTGTGTGTTTATTAAATTTTTGAATGTGTTTGTTAATGAGTTTGTTATATTCATTCACAATAATAATACACCACAAAAGGGTTGGTTTCGAATTGGCTAAGTTGAGAAATAAAGTTACCTAGAAATTGGACTCGAATTTCGAGCGCTGGAATCTGCTAATATTTAATAATGAATTATAAAATTAGAACATTGACAGTTGAAAGAAAACGTCAGAAACTATAAATATTTAAATAGCAATTAAGATTTTATGTGTATTCTTGCATACCGTCATCTATTTTTATTGTTTTGATCAACTTGGGTACATAAGTTTAAAAGTTTCCATTGTTTTGTCATCATTTAAAAAAGTAGTTTTTCTTTTGTGTTATCTGTCATCAATAAAAAAAATACTTTTTTTTCGTATATCTTTTTTTTTATTTATTTTTTTTTAACAAATTTGTTATCTTTCGATAGAGAACACATCAAAGAGTGATTTCGCAAAAACAAATACATAATTTTGGGACTTTATTAAAATTTTCCAATGTATTGTCACCCAATTTCGCCTTGACTTAACCAACTTCAAAGTACCGTCTTTATTTATTTTATCCCACTCATCCAAAATGACGTTTTTAATATATCCTTTAAGGTCATTTTATGCTGACCGGTTCTGCGCTTCAGTAGATACCATACCACAAATGCCCAATAGTATTTTAGTATTGACATTTTGCGCCGTATATTTTGGATCATCCTGTTAACTTCAAATTTTATTTTAACATGTTTATATATCCAATTTGATCAATAATAGACTCAAAAAATATGAGTTCACCAATCCCGTTTGCTGCCATACAACCCCAAACCATCATGCCACCTCCACCTTGTTTAATCTTTGGCAAAAGATTTCTTCATTTAATGCAGCTCCGCTTTTCCACTAAACTAACATTTTTCCTTTAATATCGCAACTGGAAAACTTGCTTTCATATGAGAATAAAACAAGTTCCCAAAATTCTGGAGCCTTTCATTAGCAAAGTCCATATGTTTTTTTCTATTGACGTCGACTACATGCTAGATGACCCTGATAGTCTGATTTTTTTAATATTTTGCGAAAGGCAACTAAGAACCAATTTAGAAAACAATTTTGGGATTATATTTTATTGACGCCAAAATAGATCGGTCTTCACGCTTATTATTTCAGAGGTGCATTTGAAATTTTGAATCGTGTACTGACTGAGTAGTGGCTTCTGCCTATGATTCGAACTATTTCATGAAAAAATTTACCCTCATATTTAAAAATTGGGATAAGTTTTCTCTCGTCAGCACCGATTTATTTGGTTTTGGGACTCATCTCAAAATATAGTTTCCAAAAGAAATATAATTAAGTCAAATCAACTTTATACAAACAAGTTTGTCTTCCATCAAAATAAAATCGATGTCCCAGACCTGCACATCGTTGCATAATGCATGGAATTCCGCTAATTCCAAATGTTAGAATACTTTTTCTGACACTTCTAAACAAAAAAAAAAATTAAGTAGAAACATTTCGTAGTTGCTTTGAAAACTAGTGAAATTCCAAATGTATCAGCTGACCACAAGAGACACAGATAGACATATGGATATATGGAAATAGCTATACCGACTTGAGTTGTTCTAGGGTCGCAAATAAATCTTCGATGACTTACAAACGGTATGACAAACTGATATATACCCTCTGTACAGTGGATGGTATAAGAAAAAAAAAACAATTATATGTTTTTCCTTGCAAATGTAGTTTTACATTAATGGAACCTATTGTTTGGTACATAACACCAAGAAGTCTTAATATTCTGGATTGGACATTACATTTTAAATGTTTTATCACTTTATATCCTGAATGACTTAAATTGCTCTTCGTTTTGTTCATATACATCTGTTGTATCCTGCCAACAGTTGTCACACCTAATGAATTGTGTGGAATAAAAACCTAAATACACATAAACCAGTGCAAATAGACCATGGAGAAATGCTACAACATGTGCAAAGAAAGAACGAAAGTTTACTAAACCAATACTAAAAACAATTATGAGAATCAGCAGAAGCTACATGTGCAATAAAGCCCCCTGGCATTGAACAGAAAGCCCAAAGAATTTATTCTATTCAAATTATGAAAACTACAGTTCCGCAAATAGGTCAAGCAATTTCATTGTCCAGTCAGACACAATGGTACAATATTTAAGAAAGTTGTCTTGCTAACACAAAGAATTAATTCCTTTCCAGTATTTCTGTTATTACTTACGTACCATTGAAATAAATTGTTGTTAACATGTTTCCTATTCGATGAACTCTAAAACAACAGGTTTTTGTTGGTGGTGGGCGTCAGGAGTCAAGACAAATTGTGAGATAGCTACTTTGTATGTGGGTTTCGAAAGTATAATTGCAGTATAATTTTATTAGCTCTTTGTATTATTTGTGTGTGTGTGCAAGTGTGTTCCTATACATGATGCGTTAAGTGTTCTTATTAAATGTTAAACAAATTGTTGTTATTATTTTTTTTTTTTTTTATCAATTGTTTAAAAACGTTTAACGCAAACAAATAATCGGCACACAGTTGTAGCGAAAGTAATGGTAGTGATAAAATTTTTTTATATTATTTATATATATAGTAAGGATTGCGCACATACAAACTGTAACGTACAAAAATCGCAATAACGTACATTTAATTGATGGGAATATTGTGCACGTTAACATTTAACAGTTGCGGAGAAAAAAATAGGGTCATCTAAAACTTATCTATGACTAAAAAAAAAGTATATAGTGAGCAAAATTTTTAAAAAATTAATTGATTTTATCCTTTGGCGAATGTTTTTTCTTAGGTATAATACTTATCTATAATATTAATAGGCTAGGCGATTTCTTGTGACCGAAGTTTTGTTCTACCGTTTTATCCCGATTTTGACCAAACGTATATTATTTGAAAGGTATTTCTTTTTAGCCGTTTTGCAGATTTACAGATTTTAATTTTTTTCCTTTATTTTCAGTAAATTGCATTTAAAGTTGCTTGTGTGTTTTATTAAATTTGTGAGTGAGTTTGTTAATGAGTTTGTTATCTTCACAATGGTAATAAATAACCATAAAAGTGTTGGTTTGTGAATTGGCTAATTTGAAAAATACAGCTGCCTAGAAATTGCACTCGAATTTCGAGCACTGGAATCTGCTAGTTATAATAAACATGAATAAAAATTAAATTTTTATTATACGGTGCGTTCATAAATGATAGCACATTTGGTAATCTGTGAATCAATGTTATATACAATTTTAACTATGCACGCTATAATTATTATTTCTTTGCTGGACTTACATTAATATGTTTTCCTTCCAAAAATAAACGTATATTACCCAAAACTCCCATTAATTAGAAATACCGTTATTAAAATCTCCTATATCCCAATACTTAGCATATTAAAGCGTTCAAATAGTATAACACAAATGCAACAAAGTCTTTGTTTAACAAAAATAACTAATTAATTCCCATTCATTGAAAATTGAAATTTTTAGTTCATTTACATTCATGTATTGACGATTGTCAGCATAAATTCGCCTAAGAGAATTCGCCATATGTTTTCTATGGGGTTCATATCAGGAGAACAAGCAGGCCATTCCAAAACATCGACATTAATCGAGCTTAACCATTCTTTTGTAAATTTGCTGGCATGACAGGCTGCATTGTCTTGCTGAAAATTTTATTATTTTTTTTTTTTTGCATTGGCATGTAGAAATGGCAACAAACAGCATTGAAGCAATTCACAATATTTTTCGCTGTTCTTTCTGGTGGTCACGATTTGCACCTCCAGACAACAGTCTTCAGTAAACGCACCCCAAATCATAACAGAACCGCCACCAAAGTTTCTTCGAGAGAAACATTGGGGTTCTTTTCGTAAGTCACGCCAGCAACTAAAACTCCCATCAAGACCATCCAAATTAAATTTTTTTTCATCAGAAAAAATTATCTTTTAAAAGAAAACAAATTAATTTATTATTTTCTAACATAACATTAAACAACTTAAATTTTACCAATTTGTACCCATATTATTTTTGCAAAACTCCAAACGTGCATTAATATGACGTTTCAAAAAATAAGGAATTTTCTTCATTCTTTGTCTTTGAATATGTTTGGACGATTTAAGAACATTCCAAATGGTAGTTTTGCACACTTGTTTGGAAACGCATCCAGCAAGTTGGGCACAGCGTTTGGTGCTGTTGCTTGCTGTGTTCAAAATAAGTCGACGCTCGCATTCATTAAACTTATTTTTTTCTATCACTGCTTTTATTTTTGCCATAATTTTCAATATTTTTCAAATAATTATAAATAACCTTTCGACTTCCGTCGATTTCACTTGCAATTTCTGCTTTTGATGCACCATTTTTGACCTTTTTCAAATTCACTTGACACTTTTCCTCATGGCATCTTGCTTATTACTATTGTTTTTAATAAAATTAAATATAATACGTTGTATTAAAACGGTGCTTTTTGTCAAACAAAAATTTATTGCATTTGTGCTATGCTATTTGAACGCTTTAATATGGTAACTATTGGGATGTAAGAGATTTTAATAACGGTATTTCTAATTAATGGAATATTTAATACACGTTCGACAAAGAGATGATAATTATAGCATGCATAGTTAAAATTTTATATAACATTGATTCACAGATTACCAAATGTGCTATCATTTATGAACGCACTGTATAGGGTCAGTTTCAAAAATTATAAAAAACACAAACTTATTCCATAAAGTTCGAGAGATTGTTGTTTAATGTCAGTACTCATACTCTATTAGATGGCAGAGCTTGACACGTTTTGCCAAGTAGTGTATTCTTCTCTGGAATGGCATACCATAATTTCTGAATTTTTTCCCGCAATTATTCGTTATTCCTGTGTTTTGTGGGCCCAACAAAATCTTTGCAGAGTTTTTATAAATTTATAAATTTTCATTCGGACTTAAATCCGGACATTGTGCATTTCGGTATTTTGGCTTTCCGATATTAAGGATATCTCTATACTGGTATTACGGATATTTTCGGTATTATTTATGGAACAAAATGTATGGAATAAAAATATGTATAGGCAAAGCACCAGGTATAAAACAATGTTTGCCATTACATTAAATTGCACACTAAAATTCATTGTTAATTTACTATAGTTAAAAAGAGAACAGGCAATTCAACATTATTATAACTAGTTATAAACAAAAACAAGTGAGAGTCTGAAACTCGGCTTTGCCGATTCCATGATAACCTCCACCTAAGTTTTACGTTTACAATAATATTGCATTATTTATAACAAATGTAAACAAAATATTTGACAGAGCTAACAATGTGATAAATTAACAAATAAGGGAATATAGTCGGCCTCGACCGACAATACGACACCCTATACCATACTCGTAGATACCCTATTTTTTAGGTCCAGCTAATTAGATATAGAAAATAAGCATAATCCATTTTCTAGTGGCATTGTTTTTAATTTTTTTGTCTTCGGATATGAAAAAATTCATATCGGATGCTATATTTATATGGGGACTAGGGGAAAAATGGACAGAACCTGTATATGCAAAAACATATACAAAACAAATTTGAGAAAAATCTGTGTATAAAATTGTTTTTTTTATAGATTTAAGTGAAGATATGGGGGCTATTTCTAAGAACTGTCCTATATGGTTTTGTTTTTGGACTACTGAACATATACACACTCAATTTTACTGAGATCTATATGATAATTTGGATCTTATGGCAATTTAAGTCGATCTCACAGGGGTCATTTGTATAGGGACTGGGCTTGAAAATGAACCGATTTTCACCAATTTCAATAGCGTTCATCCGATGGCCGATGGAAGCTTATACTAAATTTCTTCAAATTAAATTCATATTTGCGACCTGTAGACGGACAGACGGACATCTCTAAATCGACTCAGAAAGTGATTCAGAGTCGATCGGTATTATAAAAGATTTATGGTCTAGGTCTATTTTTTATACCCTCCTACCCCAGAGTTCAGAGGGTATATATTACTTTGTCATTCCGTTTGTAATAATTAGAAAAAAAATTTTGGACCCCATAAAATATATATATTTGTGGTCTTTATAACAAGTAGAGTTGATATAGCGATGTCCGTTTGTCCGTCTGTGGAAATCACGATAACAACTTCAATCGCAGCTAGGGTGCTCGTTTGCATAAAAAATTATTCATTGACTTTCTGAGAAGTTTGCTATTTAGAATGGTCCAAATCGGTTGAATAGGGCCCGAGATCTGAATGAAGAACTAAAAAAAGTCTTGAAAAAATATGATTTTCTATGTTGTTTTTGTCACGATCACGGCCCACAGTGTCGTGACTCATATAAGCGTTGGCCAAAAATAGAAGGCGTTATATTAGGTAAATGAAAATTGGTACAGACAGTTAACGTAAGTAGACTAAGAAAAAAACTAAGTTTTGAGAAAATCAGCCCAAGGACACGTCCACCTCCCATATATCCTGAAATGAAAAAAACTTATATTTTCCAAAATTGTTGTTGGAATTGAACCAAATTTGGCTCGATTTGTCTCTGATATATAACTGATAACTGTGTTTAATTATATGGAATTATCTCAAAGGACACGTCCACCTCCCATATATCCTGAAGTAAAAAATTCGAATAATTTCATGTAATTAGCTTAAACATAAACTTTATTTTTAGTTTTAGACAAGCAAAGAATATTTCTTATTTACTATTATCATCGCCAATATTTTCAATGTTATCGCAGAAATCATCCTCAGATATGATGCTTTCATCTTCCACAAAAACAAAATCTTTTATTTCATTTAGATCATATCTTCTTAAAAATTTTTTTTTTACTGTTCATCGAAATATCTGGCTCTGACTGCAGAATTAGGTAATGCATTAGATCCCTATTGGAGTCAACTCTACTCGTTTTTCTTGTATGCCTCAGTCTATTATTTCGAATTACTTTGTGACAGGACTCTATGGCCTCCTCCGATAACATTCCAATTGGTATATTTGAATACTTGATGTAATTAATACCGTGAACTAAAACTTTGTGCACAGTAACAGGCATGTAGTACCAGGGATATAGCTTATTATATAAAATAAATGTTTCTTTTAATAGCTTTTCAAAGTTTGTAACATTTATGTGCAGTCCGCTGGAAAATGTTCTTAAAATAACAGAAAAGTAGTTTATTAAAGTTTTATCAACACCTGTTATCTGAGCCGCTTGTTCAATATTTGAAAAGAAGCGTCTGGCCGTGTTTCCATCATTCGATGTGTCATATCCTGTTTTAACCATATCAATAATAAGCCCAATTTCATTCTTGAATTGATCTTGAATCCTCTTTTTTTTCCATCACTACCTGCTTATTTTGTTCATCCACTATACGCCAAGACTTAATAGGTAGTTTATATGCAATGTGAATAATGCATTCAAAAAATTTTATCCATGCATGTAAGGTCGATATACCATATTCGTAGCAACTTTCCTTGACTTTTCTTTCAAGAACTAATTTGGTATTCATTTGTGTAGGTTTAGCTCCACATAGAACACAAGTCGCACAACTCTTATGCCCATGTATAGCATTTAACACAGCCTCGTCAATCATAGTTAATTTTAAGCGATACTGAACGTTAATTTTCTTTTTATCATTATTATAGACGTATGTAGTTAAATTTTCTATTTCACGCTGTATGTTGTCTTTTACTTCCATTATAAGTCTAGGATTTTCTTTAGCAAATAATATTTTCAGAGGTCTACATAGCCTTTGAGAAGAGTGTTTGCTGTTTTGCCACACAATTTTTTCATTTTTGCCTTCCACGATACGTAATGGTACGAAAGATGTAACAAACAAAAACTCGTCAGTAGCGTCTTGGCTTTCAAATTTTTGTTTATATACGCTATGACCGCTACTGCCATCAAATCCCCACTTGCACTCTAAAATAACATCACTTTCAGCGCCAAATTCTAACTTCTTCAAAATGCTGTTTGAAGTTTTATCCAAAATTGCCTGTAATGGAACATGTACTAACGTTTCCGAAACTTCAATTCCGTCTGGAATAAGTTTTTTTTTTAGCTTCTACAATAGAGTAATAGGACGGAAAACGATTTTTATGTACACCATTAACAACGTTTCTCATCATGTTGTATTCCCTATAAGAGATATCCATATCCACGTACAATGCTAACGCCTTTTCCACTCAAAGAGTTCCACTGTTACTTGATTCTGAAATTTTTTCTGCTGCTTTTTTAAGAGCTTCAACAGAGGTTGACACAACAAGTTCATCAACACGTCGTCGCTTAGTTCGATGTGATGCTTCTTCGAAAGACACACGTGGCCGACCTCTAACAAAGCTTGAACTTGGTTCCTAAAAAAATAACAGACCTATTTTATCTTTGATTGACGCCAAGAACTGATTTACCTACAACACAAATAGAATCCCCATAGAATATTTCACTATCCAGCCAGTTATTACAGTGTTTTTCAAATAAGTCTTTTTTCCGTCCATTCTTTTCCCAATTAGTGCTAAATTTCAAAATCGTAAACTTGATTTTTGTTTCCTCTGTGCAGTGTAATGATCTACGCAAATGATTTTCCACAAATTTGTTTATTTCATAAACGATAAGGCTCTTTTTACATTGCTTCATTTCTAACCATTTGTTGAAAATATCGCGTATCTTCAATGGGGTAGACACTGAAAAATAATCATAAAAAATAAAATCGCATACCATCGCAGTTGAGATTTATATATATTTAAATACACACTTTTTCGCACTAAACATCAAAATATTGGAGAAGTATTTTGATGTGTTTTTTTTTTATTGTCTTCTAAACAAGCGGTTCGCTTTCAACAGGTCACTTTGATTTAGACATATCTTTCAGCTAACTGTTCTTTCCATATGATCAATATTTGTCAACAAAACGAGTGTTGCCATATTAATTGGTACTTAAATTTGACAATCTATTACAATTTTTACCGACAGTTACATTAAGTATTTGAAATAACAGCGTTTGAAAACTATGTACAATTCCAGATTTTTCAATGATGATACTACATGGTTAACAACTATCACAATTGAACTACTATAAAAAAAAATACTAGTTCACATATCCAGGAAAAATTTTAGATTTCATCTAATTTAAGTGTTTATTTGTTAATAAAGAAAAAAACTTTTGGAAATTTGAATGTTCACTTATATCATTTTTGGCCACTGCCGTGACACTGTGCGGCCTCACGGGAAGTTTTCTGTTTCAGAAATCATTAAAATCGGTGGAACAGGTCGGGAAATCTCTGAAAAAGTAAAAAAAATATTGAAAAATATGATGTTTCTATATTGTTCTTGTTGTTATTCTCAATGTTGTATTGTTGTCATGGCTGGACTTGTTGTTTTTGTGGTCGTTGTGGTAATAATATTATAAAAACTAACCCTTTGTAAATTTTTTTTATCAACTCTGGTTTTGGTATCACTAAAAAGTTTTTAAGGTCATCTTTGTCATCGCCACGAGCCTGCCTGCAAAGTTTCAGATCGATTGGGCCACGGGAAAGGGGTTAAAAATCAATCCAAAATGTTTACGACAAGCAAAATTAATATAAAGGGAATAAAAAATTTACCAACATCTAAAGTAAATAATGTTAAACTACCTAGTTGTTAACAAAAAAAAAAAACAATCTAAGTTTACCAAACAAAATTTTATGTATTAATTTATTTAAAGAAAAACACGAAAATAACTTTTGATGTTGTATTTTTTGTGTGTAATATTTACATATATATGTACATACATACATATATTAAATAACAAAATATACATATATTCTATACATGTATATCCATAATAACCGCATGCTAGAAATAAATCGTTATATTATTTTATTTATATAAAATTCTCCAGTATGTATTTTGTTTTAGGAAAAATACATTTCTTTTGTATTAACAGAGTGTCACTTCATTTCGCTCAGTGTTGCTATGCCACAGTAGATGGCGTTGCATTTTTTCTCTAATTAGCTTTGCAATCATTACTTCTATTTTATCATTAATGTCAACATTTTCAATTAGATATCAAACACAACAATGTTAAGAGTAGACACAGGGCAGGTCTTTTATTTCATACGTTTTTCCATTATTCTTTTACACATATGACCATAAGCTTGGCATATTAACTTTTTGTTGTGTTTACAAAGTAGAGTTACCGAGTTCATCAATGAGTTTTTTTTTTTTTTTTGCTTTCAAAACAGTTCTACATAGATACATATATAAAATTGTTATTCTGCTTTACCTACAAAATATCTGATTGCGATTAGATATATTTTTTAAAAATTGTTTATAATTACTAAAGCATTACTATTGACATAAATACAAATTGCACCTTTTAAATTTTCCAATCAAATTTAAGAAAATATCAATTCCAAAAATTGGAATTCAGATTTCCAATTATAAATTAGAAAATATCAATAGAATTTCAGAAAATCGTATTAATACGTCGGAAATAATAACTTGAAATTTAGAAGACATCAATTGAATTTTTAAAATTTAAATTTTATTCTTTAAACACAAATTGAAATTCAGAAAACATCAAATATGTTTTTATTTAAAAATCAACTAAAATAAAAAAAAAAATATTGCGATTGAGGAGATATTAATAGTATTTTATGATAAGAAAATTTTAATTTAAATTCAATGAAGCTTAGAAAACCTCAAATGATATTTAAGAATTGCGAACATAAAAATTGTTATATAAATAAACGCAATTTGATGAGAATGTTATATATATATTATTTTACACATTTTTTTCGATGTAAATTTTAAGTTTCTCAGGAAATAAAGATAACAAATTGTTTTATTTAAAATTTTTTGGGACATTTGATTTTTTACGTTTGGCATCCCTAATTTGAACCAGTGTTCATGACGACTTCAAAATTTGACTTCATGGTAGGCAAGGTAAAACCCAAAACATTGAAGTTCGGTAATAATTCCCAGGTATTTTGGAGTCAATAAATGAAAATATATTTTATTAACATAATTTAATTCAAAATCAAAAGTTGGCATGAGTGGGTTAGATTTTGTATTGTATTGTGGACATACTGAAAACTTCGTTTTAGTATGTAAAAAAAAATTTATTTTCCAAATATGGCAATATTTTAACAAAAAAAAATTGAGAGAGCTTTTTTTTTTGGTTATTATTTTGCTAAAAAAAGATAGGACTTTAAAAAAACGACAAATAAAAAAAAGGTTAAACTTGTTTATAAGTTTAATAAAGAAAAAACATTTATTTCATTAATAAAAATTTAATTAATTGCCCGACCCAGCCATGGCTGAGTGTCACAAATGTAAAGCCTCAATACGTGGAGCGTCAGGAATTAGCTGTGCTGGTGTGTGCAAAAAGGTGTATCACTGTTCCGTAAAGTGCGCGGGTGTTGACCAATATTCGTTTAAAATTCTTGATGAGGATAATTTTGTGCGGTTTATGTGTGGTGATTGTCTTCAATATATACATGATGTTGACATGGTGTTAAAGGAAATACAAGATGGTGTTCACAAAAACAAAATAAATTTAGTTGAATACAAATCTGAATTCGAATCATCACTAAAACAAAATGAAAATGAAATTAAACGCTTATTAGAGGCAATAGAAAAACGTTATGAAGAGAGACTTAAAAAAATAGACAATGCACAAAAAATATGTGGAAAAAACGTCGATGAAATAAAAAAAATTTGCAATGTTGTAAGCGAATATGAAAGTAAAAATAAAGAGATTTATACCACTATTGAAGAAAGTAATGAAAAGATGTGTAAAGAGATAAAAAAGTTATTAAAGAAAATAATGATAAACAAAACAAACTGTCATTTGCTGACACAGTTAAAAGAAATACGGTGTTGCCAGATGTTAAAAAACAAGTTCCCCTTATAACAAAACCAAAGGAAAAACAAAAAATAGAAAAAACAAAGGATGACCTAAACAATAAGGTAGATCCAGTTAACCTAAATATAACAAACATTGAAAATAGAAAAAATGGTACAATTGTTATACAAAGTGAAAATGATGAAAGAAATAAAATTAAAAATGCTATTGAAAATGAAATGGGTGAAACATACGAAATAAAAGCGCCAAATGAAAATGATATGTCAATAATTATAACTGACATGTCATTTAAATATGCAGATGATGAACTTATTGAAAAAATAAAGAGACAAAATCAACAATTACAAGAACATGAAATGAAAGTAGTAAAATCCTACGAATTTAAAAAATATAATAAAGTAATTTATAATAGTAAAATAATAGTGGACAAGGAAACATACACAAAGATTAAGGCAGCACAAAAATTAAACATTGGGTGGGAAAAATGTAGAATATTTGATGGGACTGATATTTTGATGTGCTATAAATGCCAAGATACAATCATAAAGCGAGTGAATGTAAAAATGAAGAAACATGTTATAAGTGCCATGGAACTCATAGATCAAAGGAATGCGAAAAAGAAATAATAAATAAATGTATTAATTGTATTAGAGCTAATAAGAAATTAAATATGGGACTTGATGAAAATCACGTCACATCAAACAAAGAATGTCCAGTTTATAAAAACAAACTTAATACGAAAAAGAAGAGGTTGGGGTTGATAATTTAACAACCACAGCAAATATACGGCATTTATACAAATATATGTGGACTAGTTAACAATTACAATCAACTAGAAATTATTGCCGATGAACAAAATCCAGATTTTATAGTTCTTACAGAAACACATTTAACTGGAGATATAGAAGAAACAGAAATACAACTCAGAGATTATGATCAGTATATTACAGTATCAAATTCAAACAGGATCGGTGGAGTTATTATTTATTTTAAAAAGCAATGTAATGTTATAACAATTGGGAGAAAGTATTCTGATTATAATTATTGGATAGGTACGTACATAGCGACAATCAAGAACAAACAATTTGTAATAATAGCGGTCTATAGATCACCAAGCAGCAGTGAAGTAGAGTTTTGTCAAGTATTTGAAAAATTAATGGAAGAAATATATGAAGCACAATGTGATATAATAATAGCAAGTGATTTCAACATAGACTGGTGTAAAGAAGATACATATAAAAAAAGACTTGAATGCATTTTTAACGATAATGGGCTTAAACAATTAGTAAATGATTATACAAGAATAACAGAAAGTACAAAAACAATTATAGAATACATCATCACAAACAGTGAAAATGTAACAGTAGTAAATAACATTTTTAATAAAATAGCAGATCACGAAGCCATAGACATAAAAATCAAGATAGTTACTGAAAATCAAGACGAAATGAGCAAAAAGGAAATTGAAATATTTAAATATAATAAAACACGTTTTAATCAAGAAATTAGAGCAATATTGAGAAGCAATGATAACGATGATTTAAATAATAAAGTTAATAATTTTGATTCAGCCATTGAAAATACTATAAAGAAATATACAATTAAAAAAGTAATAAATACAAAAAGTAAAGTTAACAAATGGTTTAACAGAGAACTAAAAATGTTAAAGAAGGATAAAGTTCTTAAATATCAAATAGCTAAGACAGAAAATACAGATATAGCGTGGAGTAGTTATAAAATAGCTAGAAATACTTATAAAACCAAAATTGATACAGAGAAAAACAATTACGTTAATAAAAAAAAAATAATGCCAAAGACCAAAAACAAATGTGGAGAGAAATCAAAGACTTAGTCCTAAAGAAAAATAAAGCTGTGATAAAAAATGTGTTATTTAGTGATATAGAATATAAGGATAACTACCAAATAGCCACCCAATTTAATAATTATTTTATTAATAGTATTAAGTCAATTAATAATACAATAGAAAATGTGCAATATATAAACAATATACCTGTGATAATAAATAGATTTAGATTCCGTGCAATAACAATCCAAGAAATTCAAAATATTTGTAAGAATATGAAAAATAAACCAGATTTCAACAATGTTACAATTAAGCTCATTATGGATAACTGGAATATTATAGGAAAATCAATGCGTGATATAATAAATAAATTACTTGAAACAGGAGTTTTCCCGGATTGTTGGAAATACTCAATGGTAATACCAATAGAAAAAATCGCAAAAACAAATAAATGTGATGAATTTCGTCCAATAAACACTCTGAAAACTTGTGAAAAAATTATTGAAAAAATTGTTAAGGAACAACTGGAAACATATATGGAACAACATAATTTATTTTCAAAATATCAATCGGGATTTAGAAAAAAATTCTCATGCGAAGCAACAGTTAATTATGTAATAAATAGATGGAAATATATAAATAGAAAGAAAAAAATAATGGCAATATTTTTGGATTTCAAAAGAGCATTGAGACCATTGATAGAGATATACTTATTCAAAAACTATATATGTACGGCATCAGAGAAATTGAATTAAATTGGTTTAAATCATATCTTACAAATAGAAAGCAAACAACAAAAGTTAATGGTACAAAATCAAACGAAGTAAACAATGAATTCGGAGTACCTCAAGGTTCTATTCTAGGCGCACTATTATTTATAATATACATAAATGATATGTCAAATATACTAAAGAAATGCGAAATAATTCTTTATGCCGATGACACATTAATATACGCGGAGGGTGACACAGATGAACAATGTAGAACAAATCTAATGCGCGACTTAAATACCATAAATAATTGGCTTAAAATGAATAGATTAAAACTTAATGAAAACAAAACTAAACTACTTGAAATAAATATAAACAGTGAATCAATAATTACAATTAATAATGAAGAAATAGAAAAAGTAAATAAAATTAAATACCTCGGTTTTATAATCGATAAACACTTAAACCTAAAAGAACACATTGATTATATATGTAAAAAAATTGGCAAAAAAATTGGATTTTTTAAACGGGTTAGAAATAAAATATCTCAAATAACGGCAATACATATTTATAATACCATGATAAAACCACATTTTGAATTCGGCTCCACAATCATATACACTTGCTGCTCAACAACACAAATCGAAAGATTACAAAAATTACAAAATAAAGCTATGCGGTCAATATTAAAATATAATATATATGCTCCAATTCAACTAATGCTAGACACACTGAAATGGTTAAATATTCAACAAAGACTGGAACTTAACACACTGCAATTCATTCAGAAAATGAAAATGGGAAACGCACCTGAATACCTTACAGAACAAATTGATTATGTGAGAGAAGTCCAACCGTACAACCTTAGAAATTCTGAAAATTTCCGGCTACCGAGGGTAACAACAACAGCAATGCAACGATCTCTATTCTTTAATGGACTTAAATTATACAATCACTTACCAGATAATGTAAAAACAGAAAGAAATATGAGTATATGTAGGAGAAATATGGTACAATTTGTAAAAAACAATGAATTCAATAATATGTTATAATATTTTGTAAAGAAAAATCTGTAAAATAATCATATTTGAAATATTTTAAAGTATTATAAATACTACTAAATAAACTAAACTAAACTAAACATATATGGCCGCAATGAAGAATTATTTGGCCAGTTAAAAGAAACTATACAGCTATCTCCAATTAGCACGATTTAATGCGTATAGCCACCCATTGGAGGCAACCTCGCAATGGAGGTTAGGGCGAGCTATTTAATTTGCAAAAACCACGATGACCAAAAAGCAAACACCGAAACGTGTTTTCTTTTATCCGAAATAATAGAAAAGCCGAAAACGATCTTTCCTCGCTGTAGCGCGAATTACTGATGTGAGTGAGCTCTATATACCAACTCTTGGAATAAACAAAAATCCAGATCAAACCAAAGAATTTGCTGAAATAATTTGGTGACCGAAAAATTAAAAGTTGAAAAAAAAATTTATCTTGTATTATTAAAGAAAAATACTTAAATTTTATAAAAATAAAGAGTCCAAAGCTTATCCCGATTACCATGATTATCAAACGGACTGCATAGTTTCGGTTTTTCAATTTGTAATAAAAATTTTCTCTTAAATATTTATTTCTTTAAGGGAGGTTATGAAAGTGCACCCTATTCAGAAAACATTTGCTACAACAATAATTAATTTAAAAAAAAATACATTCGTGACCGCAAAACGCCATTGAAGCCTGGTTTTCATAATGTCATTTTCAATGTCAATTGTTGTAAATTATTGTCAGTTGTATGAAAACGTGTTGTAACGTCTTTTCATTTGCAATCCCTGGAAACATTTGACATCTAAAATGAAATTGCCAGCATGTTGATAATTTGTTTTTGTTTGACAGCCTGATTCTTTTTTAGTTTGCAAACGTAATTAATAGAAAACTACGAGATGTCAGCTGAGGCAATTGTTTGTTGTCAGTGAAAGCCAATCATTATTCTCATTACTTCTGCGATGCTGCTACCAAGTGTTAGAAATTTTAAATATAAATCAAGTTTAGTGTGCCAAAGTGAACTTTAATCATTTTCTGATAAGAGAAAGGACGGAAAAGGCGGTATAGTGAAAAATTAAAAACAGACCCATTTAAGTCACAAAGAAACCCTTAAAGCTAAAGAGCGAGCGCAAAAGTACAGAAGAATCTTTTGGAAGTGACAAAATATTAAGGAAAACAAGTAAGAAAATTATAGTCGGTCTAGACCGACTATACGATACCCTATACCATGCGTTTAGAGACCCCATCTCTTACGCTCAACTAACTGGATATAAGAAAATAAGTATAAACCAAATTTGAGTGGGATTTTTAGTAATTTATTTGGCTGCAGATATGAAAAAGTTCATATGGGATGCTATATCTATATGGGGACTAGGCCCAAAAATGGACCGATCTTGACCATGTTTGGTAAAGTCTCTTGTATTTTGCAAAAATATATACAAACAAAATTTGAGAAGAATCAGTGCAATATTTTTGTTTTTTTATAGATTTAAGTAAAGATCGGGAAGCAGCTTATATGGGATCTATAACCAAGAATTGTCCTATAGGGACTATTTTTGGACTACTCATTAATGGATGTAATAAACGCATACAAACCCAATTTGAGTAAGATCTATTTGACAATTTGGATCTTATGGCAATTTATGTCGATTTCATAGGGGTCATTTGTATGGGGGCTAGGTTTGAACATGGTCCGATTCTCACCAATTTCAGTAGCGTTCATCCTATGGCCGATGAAAGTTTATATACCCAAGTTCGTCAAAATATATTCATATTTGCGACCTGCAGTTTGATTACAGGGTTTACATGGACGCACAGACGGACGGACGGACGGACATCGTTAAATCAAACCAGAACCAGTGATTCTGATTCGATCGGTATAATAAATAGGTCAAATATTTTTGGTAGTTACAAACAGCAGCACAAAGTCATTATACCCAAACCACATAGCGGTGTGGGGTATAAAAAGAAATTGCTCAAATAAGGCAGCAAAATTATCGCGCGAAAAAAAAATATGAAAAACAAGAAGTGAAGTTCAATACCTGTAACATGTTTACCTGTAAGCAAGTATTGGGAAAGGCGTTAAAAAGCAGAAAATATGGCACAACTGCTCAGGAAAAATAAATCAAGCCAATTCGACAGTGGAAAATCAAATCAAAGCGCGGACGCAAAAATACCTGTATAGTCGATGGGAAAATAGTAAATAGGTTTTAAAAATAAAATCGTAACCCAAAATTTATATATTTTTGTGTCATAAATTAGAAAAAAAATAAATGTAATTTGTAGCATGTATCATACAGAAAATTATTTTCACATCAGACATCTTTTTAAATTCAGAAAATTCTAAAATAATCTAATAATATTCCAATTTTTTAAAAGTTTTATCAAAAACTCCGGCGCAATTCGCAGAAACAAAAAAGAAAAAACAAACTTCTATTGTTGTCGCTTCACGTCACCCTCTTTAATTGCTTATATTTTCGAACCATACCTTTCAATTGTTTTCTTCTCTTTTATTTAATATAGAGCTACGTTAGGTCTACACAACGAGATGTTTTTCATCTCATTGAAGCACGCGTTTGTTATGCATGTGACCATTTGACCAGCTTGTTCTTACTAACTCTTGTATAAGAAAAATGCATATTATCTTTTCGTTCAAATATTTGAATTCAATAGCGGATTAAGTAAGCATGAGTTGAAGCAATAGGAAGAAGGATGCTGACGATGAACAATATTTTTCATAATTCTCTTACATTAAAAAAATGTATTTTTTCTTTTATCGCAAACTGCACGAAAAATTAATTATTTGTAAAATGTTAATTTTAATAAAATTTCCATCAATTGAATGGGTTATTTTTTTTTCAAATTTATTGCGACTTGTTTATTTATATTTCAATGTGCGCAATCATGAACTTGAACAATTTTATTTTCTAAATTCTTATTACGCGGTTAAATTTTTGTTGTTGTTGCTTACTTCCTCAAGGTTCTCGAATATAACTTATACTCTTTGCCATTTTCAAGTCTTTTGCAACAATTTTTCACTGATGCATTTTGTCAACAAGCAATTTTTTTCATTAGAATTTATTCATCTTTGCCTAAAAATAATAGCTCGAAACTGTTAAAATGTAAACTAAGCAGATTTTTAATAGATTAATTAAACACGCCTTAGTCGTGTAAAATTTGGAATGCTTTATACACCTTTTCCCATTGAAATTGTTAACTTTTTAAATGAAATTGAAAAACTTACATATAAAATAGGGATTCACCATTTGAAGTTGACAGAATTCCAAATGCAAGTGAGGGTTTTACACCCTCCACACCAATGCGCAGAGAGTATATATCTATTTGTCATTCCGTTGTGATCCTTATAACCACTCGAGTCGGTATACCTAAGTCAGTCTGTCCATCTGTCTGTTTGTCTATTGAAATCACAAAATTAGTTGTTTACATGGGAAAAATCAAATAATATTGTTTGCCATTATTTCGAGCAGGTTGGTATTGAATTTGGCGTCTCTAGGCTCAACAGTCGAGTAATGATGTACGAAAATGTTAAGATACTCCGATAAAATTTAATTGTAAAAATAAAAAATAGTGCACAATGTTTGCACGTAACAGAACATGAGCATCAGCGATGCATACACATTTTTGTTTGCTTGTTGTTTTTTTTTTTTTTTTTTTACATGTGAACGAAGGTTTATCTTTGAGAGTAATAAAAGATTTAAACAAACAAAAATGTAATTTTATGTGTTTATATTTATGCTCATTGCATTTAATAGTTGCTTTCAATTAAAACAAAAGTGTTCAGTTCGACTATGCCAAATCTTTCATACCCTCCTCCTGGGCTTTACGTTTGGACTTATTGCACCATTTATAGCAAATGTGAACAAAATATTTTAAAAATAAGCAATTTGATTATTTGATAAACTTATATCTATAATATTAATAGGCAAGGCGACTTCTTGTGACCAAAGTAAGTTTCACAGTTTTACCCCGATTTTGACAAAAAATTTATCATTTGAAAGGTATTTCTTTTTAGCTGTTACCCAGATTTACAGATTTTCATCGTCTGGGATATTTTTTTCGAGTTATGATCGTTTAAAGTTGCTACTAACACATACATAAAATTATACAATGATATGTGTGTGTTTATTAAATTTGTTAATGTGTAGAGTTTGTTTTCTTCATTTAAAATGAGTTGAATTGTGAAGCATACCTTTAGGGTCTTTATTAAATGAAAAAATAAAATTTCCTAGAATTTGCACTCGAATTTCGAGTGCTGGAATCTGGTAGTCTATATATATATAAAACAGGATGTGTGTATGTATGTAACGTATGGACTCCAAAACGGCTGGGCCGATTTTGATGAAATTTTCAGGGAATCTTCAGAATATTCAGGCGGGTGACACTGTGAAGTCTGATTTTTGATTTTCGGTCTGTTGGCGGATGGGCGTGGCAAAATCCAATTTTCATATTGTACCACCAATGACATACATATATTTATTTTTTTTGCTTTTTTTTATTTTATTTTATTTTTTTGAAAGGCCGTTGTCATGTTTTTCAAAACGAGATATCAAACTCTTAAATCGGTTATGAAGTTCCGAAGATATTTACAAAAACCTATGTTAATAATGATCCAATATCAAAATTTGAAAAATTTCAAAATGTTGCATTCAAAAATCCGAGTTTTCGGTACATTTACAAAATACTTACATCATTCGATAACACAAGAAATGCGGAATGCGCTTACTAAGGTACAATAAGTTAAAAATCTTCTATATATATAAAAATGAATGTGTTTGTTTGTGCTTTATAGGAGACCAAACCGATCTTCCTGAAATTTTCACAGCTGCTTACTGTGACTCTGGAAGGAATAATAGGACAGAGGGGCGGTGCCACGCCCATATAACCCAAAATTTTAAATCGTTATATCTCGGGAATTTTTTCACCTACAGTGGTCATATTTGGTACATATGGTATTGGCATGAATATAAATACATACCAGAAGAAAACTGGGTGGGACCACGCCCCTTTTGAGAAAAATAAAAAATCTTAATATCTTCTAAACTACTGGAAGGATCGTCATGAAATTTTCACAAAAGGACATTTTTGCGAAATAATAACTCCTTAACTATATAAAGTTGTTAGTGGGCAAAGGGGCATGGTCCCGCCCATATAACCTTAAATTTAAAATCGTCATATCTCGGCTATTTTTAACCTACGGCGATGATATTTGGTATATATCGTATTGAAATTAATGGAATAGTACTACAAGAAAACTGGGCGGGACCACGCCCTTTTTAGAAAAATTAAAATCCATAATAACTTCTATTAAGCCCTTGACTATATAAAGTTGTTAGTGCAATAATTAATTCTAAATTAAATAAATAATATTTTATTAATGTATAAATATTTTTTTTTATTTTATTTTATTTTATAACGATGAGGGGTAGCGAAGCACACCGCGTTCAGCTAGTAATTTATATAATAATTAAAATTTTTTAGAGGTGCCCTCGTCGTTTGGGACATATCTCACAATGAGGACCGATTTACCCCATTTTTAACATCAACCTGCTCGAGATAATGACAAACAATTTTATTATAGCTTTACCCAGGTAAATGGTTTATTTTTTTAAAAGAGCGTAATTTTAACAGATAGACGGTCAGACGGACATCGATATATTGCGTTATAATCGTTATAACCCCATGGGTTAATTTCAGAAAATAAGTCCAGAATATTATTTTTTGGAATTATTAAAATATCAAAAAGCTTTATCGAAATCCTTCCACAAATATATATTATATCGATAATTTGTTTTAAAAAAATGTTAATATCCTTAAATTTGACTTTTGACCTTAAAGGGGGACAATTTATAATGTTTCAATTTAACCTTAATTTACAGGATTCAGAACTTATATCAAGTAGTATATTATTTTGACACAATATATTTGAAATATGAAAACATCAAAAAGATGTAGCCTAACAGTTGAAAAAGTATGAAAAATCACATTTTTCTTCAAATCCGCTTAAATAAAAACGCTGCCTTCGCCATATTAAGAACATGATACCTACAGTATTTGGCACTTTTAATCAGATATATTTTGTTAATAAGACCGTAAAGCCCAATCGTTGATTTCGGAAAATCTGTTGAACAAAATTCTTAAAAAGTAAAATTGGAGATTTTGAAATAGTGCTAAAAAATACCTACCGTTTTGACATTAAGTTAGAACGGCATAACAATGGACGAGATGCAAAATACTTTACATAAGAACATTTTGGGATCAGGAGAATGAAAAATGTTGTTGTTGTAAATTATTTCAATGTCTTCAAAAATGTGAGCTCAATTTTCTGAATCAAGTGGTCTGCGACGCATTTATTGCCTGGGGAACTTGATATAACTTGGCTGTTTTTCAATCGGTAATATATTTTGTTGTTTTATTGGAAAGATAATTTACTCTAGATTATGGTTTATTAGTTAATTTAATTGAAACTTAATTATTAATATCAAAATTTTTGTGGAAAATGATTTTTTTTTTTTTGATAACTTTTACAAATAAATTCTTGTTTGAACTTTGAACTCAATGCGCGTCCAGAAAGCATTATCCGATTTGGTTCAAATTTTGCGCACTAAAGTTTTAGATCCAGTGTCACAATAATCCGACCCGCACACCTTAAAATTCGACCAAAAATTTTTTTTCATACACACCGATGTCACCCTAATATATACTCTCTTCACACTGCTGTGGAGGGTATAATAACAAATGACTTTTTTAATTCATTTATAATTGATAAAAAATAAGTTAAATTGATATTGATACAAGTAAAATTAAATACTAATGAATTAAAAAAATGAGAGGACATTTCTAATTATAAAAAAAAAAATCATGTGAGTCCGATCACAGGGAAGATGTGTAAACATCTAGTAATTAAAGATTTTTTTATGTCATTTTTTAAAATCAAACAGAAAGCGTCATCTATGTATCACTTATAGCAAAAACTGTTTCAGCTAATTCAACAACCCTTTGCTGTAAAACGTTAAAAATAGCCCAATATAAACGTATATAACTGATACATAGATGACGCGCTTAAAAACGTGGCATAAAAAAACAATGTTATATCATAATTTTTTCACCAATACAATCATAAGGCACACAGCGTTATGTGTCAGCTCTCACCTATTACGTTTACACTGTTTTTGTGATTGTATTGTGAAATAGAAATTTACCCCCCCCCCCTGCGCGTATAGATGTTCACACATCAAAAATATTATTTTGTTTTAAATTATTTTCTAAGTTTTTAATGGAATGTATCCATTTTATTTGTAACTTTCTCAATTTCATTCCAAACTGGTGTAGTAAATTCCAATAGAAGTTAGAGATATAAAAGAAATAAGAAAATGAGGGAAAAGAATAAATTTAAATGATAAAAAAAATATATTTTTTTAAAATTATTTTCTTAGTTTTATTTTCCCTACAAATTTTCTCAATTTCATTTGGAATTGGTGTAGTAAATTCTAATACACTTTACGCTATTGAATACCAAAAAAACATAAATTCCTGTCATTCACGTATGCAGCCAGTATACGGCCACAGATTTATTTTGACATCTACTTTGAAAGAAGTTTATGTTGCTCCAGGTTTTACAACTGTTCTAAAGTTATTTTGTATAAACAGTTTGACGTTGATTTCTTATAACTTTTTGAAAGCTAAACAGTTGTTGTAGCATATTCGAAACAAGTTTAAAAATTATTTAAAGAAAATTTAAATAATTAAAGATTTTCTTATAGAATATTTTTTTTCTTTTAAATATAAAATATATAATTGCCTTTAGTTACAAAATGGTGTCGTTCCAATCAAATTATAATTAAATAATGGCAAAATTAAAAAAGTTATTTTTAGCAATTACCGGTATATAATCAAAAATTAAACAAAACTTAATTTCATGTTCTTAAATGTCAGTAAGGCAGACTAAAGGAGTTATAATAAATAATTTCCCTCATCAGCCCATTTCTATTATAATTGATATTGACACTGAAAATGAACAAATGAAGCGTTAATTAAAGTGTCATTAATTCGAAATTTAGATGATACACGACAATTGAGCAAATGGATGAACAAATACACACTCACACAGACACATACATAACAACAAAATAATATAAAACAAGTAAGAAAATTATAGTCGGTCTAGCCCGACTATACGATACCCTATACCATGGTTTAGAGACCCTATCTCTTCGGTCCAACTAATTGGATATAGCAAATAAGCATAAACCAAATTTGAGTGGCATTTTTATTAATTTTTTTGGCTGCAGATTAAATACCAAATTTGATCAAAATATATTCATATTTGCGACATGCAGTTTGATTACAAGCTTTACATGGACACACAGACGGGACGGACGGACGGACGGACGGACGGACATTGTTAAATCAACTCAGAAAGTGATTCTGATTCGATCGGTATAATTAAAGATGGGTCTAGGTCAAATATTTTTGGTTGTTACAAACAGCAGCACAAAGTCATTATACCCAAACCACATAGTGGTATAGGGTATAAAAAACAAAAAACGTATGTGAGGCGGCATTAAAAATTGATTAGAGTAAACGAAATGAATAAAGACAACAAATGGCATTGTATTGACAATATGTTGTCATATATAAATTATTTATAAATTATATAAATATTTTGTTACATAACACAGAGTAATCCGGTAGAAAAAGTGTTTTATTAAAAAGAAAAAAAAAAAAACACTATTAAAGAAACATTTGTTTACTAATAAAATTTGTATGGAAAAGAGGAAATAAAGAGTTTCTCAATTATTTAATAAATAATAAATAAAAAACCAATACGCGTGTTTTTATTTCTAAGAAAGAAATAAGAAACAACGATTTTTTCTATTTCTATGCTTAGCAAACATTGATACAATTTTTCGAAACTATTCGAGTGACTTTATAATGATTTGTTGTTTTTGCTTCTATTATTACTAACATCACTAAAGTATTTATTTTCTTCAAATTAAAATACGACCTCTGTGATAACACCCTGTTTTTATTTATTTATTTTATTAATAATAGAATAATTGGTTTTGGTTTGCTTGTTAATGACATTTAACACTTTGTTCAACACATACACAGACACACTCATACTTACAGACAGATAGTTGTGATTGAGATTAAATGAAGCATTCAATTTTGTTTGCCTAACCTTCCCAATTCATAAATGGAATGGGGTAATTAATATATGGAATTTGTGAAATTTCATTAAATTAATTTAAATTTATGGGCTAGAGAGTTAATGACTTGAAAATAACAACGAAGGTCCTATTAATTCGGTACTGACGTATCTCTGATACCCTCCTCAAACCTGACCCATTCAAAAAAAAATAATAAATATATATGTATATATACAATATATATATATTGTGAAGAAATATTATTCTGTGGGATGGAAAAATTAAATATAAAAAAGGTTAGAAATATTTAAAATGAAAGTTTAATATGATGAATCTCTCTACTACGCACTATTAAAAAAAATCAATGTGAGTCCGATCACAGGGGAGATGTGTAAACATTTACACCTTTTCCAATTGTATTTCAGAAAATATCAGAAATACTCACTTTTCAGAAATACTTAACTATATTTCAGAAAACATCAAATGTATTTCAGAAAGTATCAAATATATTTCAGAAAACATCAAATGTATTTCAGAAAGTATCAAATGAATTTCAGAAAATATTTTTTGAAATTCAGAAATAAAACGTAGTTTACC